>CM035159.1:44092398-44308988 GCA_020205615.1 Panax quinquefolius
TTTATAGATGTGGGCAACCCACCTTAACAATTAAGGAATTGGGATTTATTTAATTAATTAAATTCTTTTAATTAATTAAGCTCCCTAATCTAATTAGGGATAATTAATTAAACTCTTTTAACTAATTTTACTTCCTAATCCAATTAGGAATAAATGAGAGTACTTATATTAAATTAATTTCTAAACTTTTTTAGATATTAAAATAATAATAATTGTAATAATATTAATAAGACTCCTCTTATTAATTTATATTTAATATTTCTAAAATATTAAATAATAAATATTAAGCTATTTAATTTATTCTATCACCATAGATTAAATTAAATATACTTAACATATTATTACGATTATGCCATTAACTTCTTAAATAATTATTCTTCCTTTTATGGTGTAACCCTTTAGGTTCTCCATATTAAACCTATTGTGAATAAATCAATTAGAACAATTCTAATCTTATTTAAATAAATAAATTAAACAATTAATTTATTTAAATAAATAATATTTATTCTACAATGATAGGATATGCCCTCAATGATCAATGACTTTCCGGATAATATAGATTTCAACATTAATCATAAAAGATCCTTTAAGTAAATAGTTACCGTGACAATTCAATCCTTCCACCATACAATGTCCCAATTAAATATAAGACATGGAATTATCACAAGTCTTATTTTATTTAATTATATGTATTTCGATCCTTAAATGCACAACTCCAAATAATGCAAATTAGAAACTCCTTTCTAATTTCATTCTCGCCTGCCAAGGACTCTCGGGTTGTCATTTATCGAATCACATAGGACATTTCTCTTCTTTATTAGAAGTGGTAGATTCTTTATTGATCATACATTATCTCCATGTATAACTTATTATACCCAAGCATACCCTTTGATATACCCTAAGGGTCTTAAGGAATAAGTCAAAGTATAACTCATCATACACAAGATACTATGATGATCTCAAGTCCAAGGATTACTTGTACTACTATCACTACAAGAATTCCTATTGACAAGCAAATAAAACTCCATTAGGTATTCCTTAGCGAGCCAATTCAAAGAACTTATTCTCTAATAAGCACCTACATACTTACTTTAGTGTCTCCACACAAATGATCATGAGATCAATCATCCTCATCCAATGAGCAAGCAACGCGTATGTACCAATCTATCCGGATTCACTAATCCCCAATTTAGTAATCCAATGATTGGGAACTATTTTAGTTTTTAAGCTTTCTAAGAATTTAGATCTCATTAGAATGATCATCATCATTATTCTAAAAGCATTGCTTAAAACTATGGGTTTATCACATATTATAAAACAGCATCATGTAGATAATTAAAAGCCTTTAATAAATTAATACTTTTTATTAATAAATGAATAAGATTGTTACAAAGTATATGCTTTATCATCAAACATGATTGGCTTGTGTGCATACTACTTTCAATCTCCCACTTGCACTAAAGCCAATCGCCATTGTATTTTATACTCTTCTTCTCTAAGTGACGATTATCCTGCTGTTGGATAAGCTTTAGTTAATGGACATGTAATGTTGTTCATGAGATTCCACTATCTCTATAGTGATTTCCCATCTTTCAATGATTCTAATAATCAAATGAAAGTGCCACAACACATGTTTAGATCCAAGATGAGACTTAGGAACTATTCCTAGTTCTGTAATGAACCTTTAATCCAAACAATCAACTTGCAGCTTCATTTATAGCTATTTACTTTGTCTTAATCACTAAACCAACAACTCTTTGCTGTTTGGAACCTTTCCAATTCACTGCACCACTGTTCAAGGTAACCCTTTACCTTAAAGTGGATCTTTCTGTCGTCTTGGTCTGTCTGAAAAAACTTGAGTCTGTTAAGCCCTCTAGTTTTAATTTAGACCCACCATGAATATGATCACATCCTTAGTGTCGGTTAAGCACTTTAAGATGTTTTTCACTGACTCATAGTGAACTTCTTCATAATATGACTGATCAACATCAGGTCTCGTACATTTCATTGCATACATGATTGTCACTCATGCGACCTCTCTTTTCAGGAGTCTGTGGGGACTATTAAGAGAGATACACTCCATAGCTCATCGACATGAGACATCTCTTGGAGTTTGCCATGCTAAACGACTTTAGCATCAAATGAATATACGTTCCTTGGGTTAAGTCAAGCATCCTCTTAAATCTATCTATATAGATTTATATCCCCAACTATGATACTCTTCCAAATCATTCATGGAGGAATGTTTAGACAACTTTATCTTTACTGATTGTAGCATTGGTATGTCATTCCTTATCCGTAGTATATCAACATATAATACTAGAAATGTCACGATGCTCCCACTGACCCTTTTTTACACACTAGAACTCTTACCTCATCGTATATAACTCTGGATCATCATCTTCTAGGATGCATACCTCATCATCATCATTCATGATGAATCCATACCTCCTAGGTATCTTTGGTACTATTCCAGATTTACGATTCAGTTGTGGTATAATAGGTCTATCTACAGGTTCCTCTTATTTGACTTATAGTGTTTTGTGGTTCTTGAACTCTACAAGATCTATTATCCTCCCACTAGCCCCTTTAATGATAAACACCTTTATCTTAGAAGGAAGCGTGTTTCGCAATAAACACATTTTGCTAAGTAGGATTATAGAACATTTACCCTAAACTTATTTTAGGATGTCCCACAAATCTGTATTTGTCAAATCTTGTCCCAAGCTTATCCTTTGAAACCGTTTCACATAAGTTGGATAACCCCTTATCTTAACATACTTAAGATTAGGAATCCTCCCTGTCCATAACTTTTATGGAGTCTTGGGGCCGGATTTAGAGGTTACCTTTTCGTAGATATGCAGCCATTTCTAGGACATGACCCTAGAAGATACTGGAATGTCGGTAAAATCATTATGGATCGTACCATGTCCAACAAGGTACAATTTTTCATTTAGATACATCAATCAATTATTGCGTATCAGGATGTGTCCATTATGAGAAAACCATTTGAGATGATCTAGAAACTTATTGCACAAGTATTTATTCCTTGATTTAATCAAAGAATCTTAATACTTTGCCAATTTGTTTCATTTCAATTCTTTGAACCTTTCAAATAATTCACAATTGTATTTCAAGAAATACACACATTCAACTCTTTGAATGATCATCTCCTTTTCTTACACTAATTTGTTCAATATGCAAAATTATTTTCATGTAAGTCAAGTATACAAAATTTATTAAGTAATATTCGATTCTATACAAAATATTATTATTATAAATAGAACAACAATTGTTCTTAATTATAATACCAAAGATTTCATTGTCCGATAATAAAATAGAAATAATATTTTTAACAAGAACTGGAATACAATAACAACTTATTAACTTAATAGATTTGCCAGTATGCATTGCTAAACTATAAGTTTCTATGGCTAATATGGCAACCTTTGCTACATTTCCCATACATAGGATTACTTATATTTGTTTAGCTTTCTACTTCGCTTGGTCTCTTCATAAATCTATATTTATGATAACCAAAGTCGGTATCCAATACCCAAGTAGAACCTTGACTTAAAGAAAAATTTATTTCAATCATGAACAAAAAGCGTATTATGAATCAAACTTCACTAAGCTTCTTTGGTTAGCCTCTGCAAGATGCTTCTCGCAGCTTTCTTTCCAAAGTTGTCCTGGCTTATTGCGGTGGAAGCAAACTCCTTTGCTATCCGTGACGCTTTTGTTCTTATTATCCTTTGTTTACGCCTTTACGCTTACCTTCTTTGAATCGTTTTTCTTTTCGAAGATCCTTTGGCCCCTACCAAGAAGACATGGTCTTTCTTGGTTGAAAGTGACTCTCAACATTTTTCAACATGTTAAGCAAATCGCCAAAGTCGATATCTAGCTTGTTCATATGAAAAAATTCACAACAATTGTGAAAGGAGTCCGGAGTGAGTGCAAGATCAAATCTTGGCTCAACTCTCCATCCATGACAAAACTCGTTGTCCTAATTGATCAATCAAATTGATAATGTTAAGGACTTTTATCTCATCTTTGTAGTGTCATCCGGTCATTCTAGATCTAAGAGCTCTTTAGATATCTCGATATCTATCACCCTACTTTCCTCACCATCAACTACTTGATGTGTAGGAGTATAGTAGAGCATCCATAGTTTCATGATGACGCCAAGCTCGTTACTCATGGATGTGAGCATGATGCATTGAGCCAATCATGCATCATCTTGCCACTTTCTAAAAGTAGCAATCTCTTCCTCGTAAGCATTGTTCTACAACCATTGCAGGATAAACGATTAAGGACATAAGATAACTTTTCACCATTAGAACTATTCTCAAATTCCTTAACCAATCCGCTTTTAATTCGATTACCCGTTAATTTAGCATCTAATATGCTTCGCAGTGATAGTAATTTTAGACATTGTAAAATTCTGTAAATGAATTTGTAATTAACAACATTTTAACATACATTCTTTTATTAATTACCAAAATAATTTAGGTCTTGTTTTAAATTGGTATCTCCCACTATTTTCTTCAAACTATATTACCTCACTTATATAGTTCGGCAAAAATCTAATTAAAGATTTGCTAGTGAGAATAAGGATCCCATTTCAAATGTATATAGCCTTGTGGCGACACAACAAACTATATATAAATAAATAGGTAGACAACTTTTGTCAATTACATCAACTATACAACTCCTTTTCTTTTTCCTCTTAGATTATTTTGATCAAGTGGTGGCACATCCGAATCAAAATTATCCAAGTTAAGTCCGACCTAGCACTCCATATATTCAAAAAAGAAAAATATCATCCTTGTGGTGACACAACAAAACAATATTGTTCAATTTTCTTTATAAGCATCAAATGTGATAAATTAACATCTTAAATACTTAATACTTGCCTTGTGGTGACACAACAAACTCATATTAAATATTTAATACTCTATTAATTTTATCATGCTAGAAGGCGACGTTCGATATTCCAAATATCTTTGAACGCTTAGGACTTAATATAAAAATTTTGGGGTTTGTTATTAATTTGTCTCATCTTGTTTAGCGCATGCATATATATATATATATATAAAATACGCGTCGTATTAATGAACATGCGAAGCATGTTTGCATAATATATATATATATATAGTATAAGCATGCACATATAGAATACTATATTCTACCCGGATTGATTATGGACTTTTATTCTAGTTTGGTTCACTAGAGCCACCAAGTGAACCAAAAGGTCAAACCCTAGGGTGCAAGAAATAATATTTAAATATAACTATTACATTTAAACCCGGGCTCCATTACAAAACGGGTCTTCAAGCGCTCCTTTGCTCCTTGATCTCTAATTCTTCAAAATTAATTTTAACTATTCCTATTACAAAACTATTTAAAATAAATAGAAACCTTGATCGTGATCGAGGGAAGTACATAGGAGGAGTTAGAATTTACATTAAGAAAAAATTAGAGAAGACAGTGCACGCAGACCCCATTTAATAAAACCCATACATTCATGCATCCAACTAAAATAAAATCCAATCACATCGGTCAATAATCCATAATCAATCCCATTTATTATCATCCACATCATCATATGCATCAATAAATAACATTCATCTTATGAATAATAAACATTTAATATATATATTGATATCATTTAATGGGCAAATTTAGTTAGTATAAAATCTATTTTTGAATCAAAATAAACTCCTTTATTTTAATCCAAATTTAAATCAAAATAAAACTATTTTATTTTAATTTATCTAATTTTGAATAAAATAAACTATTTTATTTTAATCAAAAAAAAAAAAAAATTTAATCAAAATAAACTCCTTTATTTTAATTAATTATGGAAACCAATTCCATGTAAAAAAAATCTTTAATTAAAATAAACTCTTTTATTTTAATTAATTATGGAATCCAATTCCATGAAAAAAAAAATATTAAAGGAAACACGGATTATCTTTCCTATTCACAAATAAACTCCTTTATTTTGAATAATATGAAATCTTATTTCATATTTAAATAAACTCCTTTATTTAAGGAAACACGGATTTTCTTTTTCTATTCACAAATAAACTCCTTTTATTTTGAATAATATGAAATCTTATTTCATATTTAAATAAACTCCTTTATTTAAGGAAATTAGGAATACAATTTCAAATCCAATTAGTTATCATGGAATCCAATTCCAACTCTAATTAGTTAGCATGAAATTTAATTTTAAAATTAAAATAAACTCTTTTATTTTAATATTAAAATAAACCTTTTATTTTAAGATTAAAATAAACTTTTATTTTAATTAAAATAATTAAGAATAATATATATATATATATATATATATATATATATATATATAATATATATATATATATATATATATATATATATATATATATATATATATATACATCTCTCTATATATATAATATATATATTTCCTCCTACATCTCCTTGTTGATTTCGCATGACCTGCTAATGTGAAATCTAATTTCCGTGCAATCTTTATATATATATATATAGTATACTGTAACATTTCAAAAGAGTTAACTTGAAAGTAAGAAGTAACAAAGCATCAAGCATTGACCGACCACTTGATTTCCGTGGACAATTTCGGTTTTTTTTTTTTTTTTTTTTTTTTTTACAATAAAATTATGCCCAATTAAATTGTTCAAAACACATATCAATATACATATCAAATCTGAACAATTAATAATTTGCATAAAGGTTTGGCTCTGATGCCACTGTTAGGTTTGTAATATTCTAGAACGCAATCAAATTGCATAAAAGTGCGGAAGCGTGTAAAAATCAGAGTTTAAAAAAAAATTTACAAACCATAAAACCCGGATCACCCTTTATGCACAATTATTAATTAAACGAAGAATAAGAAATTATGAAATCATACCCTTGTAGAAACGAGCTTCCTCAGTGCGAAGTTCACCTCCTACTTCTCCGCGATCTCCTCAATCCACCGGGTTTGGTTCCTTCCTTCCTTTGATCAATGTAAGCCACCCAAGTGTATGGCCTCTAGAGGTGATCCACCAAGGAATAATAATGATTCAAGAAGAAGGATATTGGCTCAAACCTTAGTTTTTCCTATCTCTATAGAAAAAGGCGCGATTCTCCAACAAATTGGAATTATGTCGTTGTAAAAGTCAACAACCACCACCACCCATAATAAGACTCCTCTTATTTATAGATGTAAGGCAACCCACCTTAACAATTAAGGAATTGGGATTTATTTAATTAATTAAATTCTTTTAATTAATTAAGCTCCCTAATCTAATTAGGGATAATTAATTAAACTCTTTTAACTAATTTTACTTCCTAATCCAATTAGGAATAAATGAGAGTACTTATATTAAATTAATTTCTAAACTCTTTTAGATATTAAAATAATAATAATTGTAATAATATTAATAAGACTCCTCTTATTAATTTATATTTAATATTTCTAAAATATTAAATAATAAATATTAAGCTATTTAATTTATTCTATCACCATAGATTAAATTAAATATACTTAACATATTATTACGATTATGCCATTAACTTCTTAAATAATTATTCTTCCTTTTATGGTGTGACCCCTTTAGGTTCTCCATATTAAACCTAAGCAGAATAAATCAATTAGAACAATTCTAATCTTATTTAAATAAATAAATTAAACAATTAATTTATTTAAATAAATAATATTTATTCTACAATAGGATATGCCTCCCTAAATGATCAACGACTTTCCGGATAATATAGATTTCAACATTAATCATAAAAGAACCTTTGAGTAAATAGTTACCGTATAATTCAATCCTTCCACCATACAATGTCCCAATTAAATATAAGACATGGAATCACCACAAGTCTTATTTTATTTAATTATATGTATTTCGATCCTTAAATGCACAACTCCAAATAATGCAAATTAGAAACTCCTTTCTAATTTCATTCTTCCTTGCCAAGGACTCATCAAGTTGTCATTTATCGAAATCACATAGACATTTATCTTCTTTTATTAGAAGTGGTAGATTCTTTATTGATCATACATTATCTCCATGTATAACTTATTATACCCAAGCATACCCTTTGATATACCCTAAGGGTCTTAAGGAATAAGTCAAAGTATAACTCATCATACACAAGATACTATGATGATCTCAAGTCCAAGGATTACTTGTACTACTATCACTACAGAATTCCTATCGACAAGCAAATAAAACTCCATTAGGTATTCCTTAGCGAGTCAATTCTCAAAGAACTTATTCTCTAATAAGCACCTACATACTTGCTTTTAGTGTCTCCACACAAATGATCATGAGATCAATCATCCTCATCCAATGAGCAAGCAACGTATGTACCAATCTATCCGGATTCACTAATCCCCAATTTAGTAATCCAATGATTGGGAACTATTTTAGTTTTTAAGCTTTCTAAGAATTTAGATCTCATTAGAATGATCATCATCATTATTCTAAAAGCATTGCTTAAAACTATGGGTTTATCACATATTATAAAACAACATCATGTAGATAATTAAAAGCCTTTAATAAATTAATACTTTTTATTAATAAATGAATAAGATTGTTACAAAGTATATGCTTTATCATCAAACATGATTGGCTTGTGTGCATACTACTTTAATACACCACTTAATTTTTCTCCCCCATAACCAACATCTATCCCCCACCCACCCAATAATCAAATTCACTACACTCTTACACATCACTATCACACTACCACTTTTCCACCATTTTCCACTCACACACCCATCACTTTCACATCTCATTTTCTCCCACCATATACTCAATACACACATATACTTCCATACGTATACTCTTCCATTTCAAAAATCATTTTCCCAACACACATGGGCCCCACATGTGGGCCCCACCTTTAAATATTTTCTACCTATTATTTTGAAAAATGGGTAAATAGGAATCCATAAAATAAGCAGACTTCTTAAAAAAATCACCTTAATAATTTTAACAACATTTATCATCTTTATTACAATTCACAATATTAATTGACCAGGTCGTTCCCAGGAAAGAGGGGGCTTTCCAATAAGGATTTCTCCCTATTGGTGCGTAATTAGGTGACCAAACCTCTCCTTGGCAGAACTTCTAGACATCGTTAATATTGCAATTTATAATATTAATAACTCTGTCATTTCAATTATTAATTTAATAATATATAAAATATCGACAATAATTGAATCAAATAACGTGAGATACTATGCAACAATTACTATAGCAATAATTGAACAAAACTGAGTGACTTCTCACGTAAGCATTAATAATCAATACCGGTGTGCTACTATGCAAACCATGCGTATTCTCGTATTTTTACTACTACCGAGTAGTTCAACAAGATAATCGGTGAAAACTTTTGTCGTTATTTTCAATAAAATATTTTTGTCGTTTTCTCGATCCGAATAATAATTACGTTGTAGGGGTCCACTAATGATTGTGGCTTGAGTCGCATTTAATATTCCCCTCACACAAAGAATATTCCCTGACCAATCGAATATAATACAACAACTTGCATACTTTGCAAAATTTATAAATACTACCCATAACTATAACATTATATCAAATCCACACCATAATATTCAAAAAAATATTTCGAGAAATTTAAATCTTTATTTATAAAATCTGGGGTCTCACAATCTCCCCTCCTTATGGAATTTTGTCCTCGAAATTTACGTACGTACCTGATATGCCGAACAGGTGAGGATACCTTAACTTCACTTAAAATTCTAACTCTTGAGGTATAACCTTTGAGTGTTGAATACGATTCTTCTTATCTTAGATTTTAACACATATCTCCTCATACGTTAATTCTTCTACTATCTCGTCCGGTTCTAAATTAATAATGTGGTTCGGGTCATCCACATATTTACGTAACATCGATACGTGATAAACGTTATGAACACGCAACATATTTGGCGGTAAAACGAGCCTATAAGCCACAGTTCCTACTCGATCTAGGATTTCAAATGAGCCAATAAAATCGAGGGTTGAGATTTCCTCTCTTCTTCGATTCTTGCTTCTAGAATAACGCCCTCTTTAACCTTCTTCTTCACATTCATCAGATTCGGGTGTGTAGCTTGAGCGGCTTTAACTTTATCGATTAAAGTCGATTCTACTTGTATATTCGTTATCTTCATGTGGGTCCCTAGAGTTTTTAACTCTATCTTCATTATTTATACGAAATGAGTCTTTGTGTTAATAACATCGCACTTGTAAATGCATACGATCTTCTACTCAACACGTCAGCTATCACGTTTATTTTCCCACGATGGTATTGAATGGTACGATCGTAATCTTCAACAGCTCGAGTCAACGTCTTCGGCGCATGTTACGTTTATTTTAGTTGCAGAAATATTGGAGGGTTTAAGAAATGGGTTTTGTACTGGGGTCAATACAAAATTCGATTTTACGCTCTAGGGTAGACTAAGAAGTCTTCAAAAATACGTCATGAATTTTATTAACGTTAGAAATATCATTCAAATCTGTGACCCTCATCCAAAACTTGGATAGTACGTCACATTGATACCTATCAACTTGCCATCTTCATTCACTATGTCGCCTACAGAAAGTCTGGCTTTGGTACATTCCACACAAGGAAGTCAACACTGAAAGGATCGGGCTCTTTACTTATGGCTTGATATGACAATGATTGACTTTAGTGGTTTGGTTACTTTGAATTTGCATAACAGGTTGGTTAGGAGTATGAAAGCTAACAACCTTACGAAAAGCATGATGAGTATTTAACCAATTGTTTAAAAAATCACATCAAATGCAAGTATTTTCAAGGAGATAAGATCGAAAGGTAACGTGAAAATGTCGATTTGAATCAACAAGATTTCTAAATAGTGGAGGTAACGAAGGCTCCTACTAATGAAGTTTCAACTAATAAGTCAAAGTCTAACTTCTCCGGAGTCAAATTTAAACGTTGAACGCAAGCAAGAGAGATAAAATAATAGGTAGAACCGGTATCTTATAAGGTACATACTTCGCAAGAATTTATAATTAACTAACCTGCGTAAACTTCGTTCGGGTTACTCGCTTTTGAGAAGTCACAAAAACGCCTCCCTTGAACTACCGATTTTTTCTTTTCTTGCGAACGGTCTTTGGTGCCTCCATCCTAGCTGAACTTGTCTTTGGTGAACGACAAAATCGGCCAGTGACCTTCTTTCCACAATTATAACATGCTTTGGACAACATCGCACAGTTTGGACTGATATGTCCCTCCCCTCCGCATTTGAAACATATGATAGGTGGTCGTTCTCCTTCCTTAACAACGGGTGCTAGTACTGACGTCTTTCCATCATTGTTGAATTTCCTCTTCTAAAAATGTTCATTCTTATTGTTTTGGCCATGATTACCACCGAAGTAGTTACCATTTCTGGCATGTTGATTCCCTTCACGCTTATTTTCACCGCTTCGATGACTGCTATCACTGGTATTATCATTTTGTCAGCTGCTCTCTTTTGGTTGGGTTGACTCATTATCACGCTCCAATAACTGAGCCCTATTAACAACATCTAAATACAAACACAGTTTATGAGAGATAAGATATTGACGTATCTCAGGTTTCAAATCTCTTAAAAACATTCGCGTCATTCTCTCCTCGTTATCAACCAAATGGGACGCAAACCAGGACAACTCGGCGAACTTAGCTTCGTACTGCGACACGGTCATGTTGTTTTGCTCTAACTTGATAAACTCCACCTCCTTCATGTGATGAATACTTTCGGGAAAGTACTTGTCATTGAACAACTTTTGGAACTTCTCCCAAGACATCTTGAGTGCGTTAGGCTGGGTACATTTTACAGATTCCCACTAGTAATTTAACTCTTCACACAACATAAAGGTGGCAAAGGGAACCTTTTGCTCCTTGGAGCATCCCAAGACATCAAATATCTTAGTCATCTGCTTTAACCACGTCTACGCCTTAAGTGGTTCTGGCTTTCCCAAAAACTCTGGTGGTCCCAGCTCCTTGAATTGCTTAGTGGTGACCGACTGTGGGTTGCCATTATTTTTACCTGCATTATTAACAAGAGCCGCCTTTTCCTGATGTTGCATGAATTCTAAAAAGCTCCTAAACGTACCGTCGTTCGTCAATTGATCAGTGTTATTGTTTATAGGAGGATTATCGCCATCTTGTTGCTCATTGTCCTGATTATTGATCTGTGAAGACTCAACTGTCTCCAATGCTCCATTGATATTCTCAACATTCTCAGCTGTCATTTTCAAATACTGCCACAAAACAATGGTTAAATAACATATCACGTATTATCCCTATACTCTGACCGACCAATTTAAATATCAAATAAACTTTGGTAGGTCATACTAGCGAAGGAATTCCCCGTTTCTCCCCTCCTAGTTCTTGTCTCACATCTTAGCCAGGGATCATATCCCTAAGCTTTGATACCAACTGTGACACCCCCAAAATAGGTATACATCACCCATCTTGAGTCGCCAAATACATGGTACAAAATTCAAATACAACTAAATTATACAACAGTCGTGTATAGTACGACAAAATACATGATGTGAGTTTTAATACAAATATTGTCTTCTAGACAATATCCACTCTCAGAAAAAGTCCTCATTACATTTATTGTCACACTATTTAATGTAATAGTGAGGACTACTAGCTAATACTATCATCCTAACCATCACTCCGCTTTCCGACTCGTCCCAAATTCGCTCTCATTTCCTCAAGAGAACAAAGAAAAAAGGGTGAGCTCAACTAGCCCAAAGAAGAAATATTATGACTAAGATAATACAAAATAAATTATCATTAGCCTTCAACAATGTTAAACCGATAAAATACAATAGACATCAAGTTTAATCTGCAATGGATCAAGCAATCCATTAAAAGAGTCAAGTAGAGAATAAAATCTACTATCTTTTATGATTTAAAAGTTTTTCATCACTTTTATCATTTGAGACTCGACTTTTAATTAATCCACATCATCCCTGCACTACGGCCAAGGAAATTCATTAGGGTCACGACCACAAATTCCATTCACTACGGCCAAGGATATTTGTGTATTCATCAATGGTCATGATCATGCCAACAACTGTCCATCAATGCACTACGGGCCAACGAGGACTTTTACCACATCATTTGTAATATTACGGTCATGATTATACCGAATAATCCCTGGTCATAATCATACCAAGTCCATCTATGCACTACAGGCCACAGATGACTTTCAACATAATATAAACATGAGGATGATGACAATGATATAAGAATTCAATAAAGCAAGTTCACGAATTAATTTATCTAGGAACTAATAACGTCCAAATTGTCAACATGATACTTCTTTGTAGAGTAAAATTCAAGAATGCTCAGAAGAATATTTCCATGAAAAGATACTGGATGAAGCGCAAATATCAAGGATATTCCACTAATTTCATGGAGTATAGAAGTCAAAACTTTAACCAATTGAGTATAATAAAAAATAGAATAACAAAAGAAATCACCATGCATGCGGTACTTTGCATAGACAGGTTATTCTAACAGAATAACAATAACGGAACCAAAGTTAAAGCGAAATTTACATCGACAAGACGCGTTCAATGTAATAATAAAGACGGAACCAGTCCTGTAAAACACACAAACATGATATTCCAATGTAATAATAAAGACGGAACCAGTCCTGTAAAACACACTTTACATGATATTCCAATGTAATAATAAAGATTTTAACCAGTCCAAAGTAAAACACACGATGTGATATTCCAAGAGAATAATAAAGACGGAAATAATAGAAGAATGTCACCAAGTATAGGGTAGATCACGATACAAAGTTATTCCAGCAGAATAATAAGAAATGGAATAACAACAGCCTTCTCTTCATGAATAAGAAAGAATAACACCCTTACCGTAAAAGAAACCGAATATAAGAGTAGGAAGTAGCGAGCGTATACTTTTCTATAGTTTCTCTATAATTTCTCTCCTGAGTTTCAATTGAATTTGTAAGAAATAATGAAGGAATGAGCTTCTATTTATCCATGAACGAATTATTTCTAATTATTTCTTCAACCAAATACAATAAAGTCAATCAACTAACTAATAAAATCACAACAAAAATTAAAATATATAATAAGAAACCCACCCAATAATCAAATTCACTACACTCTTACAATACCAATACTTCCATACGTATACTCTTCCATTTCAAAATCATTTTCCCAAAGACACATGGGTTCTACATGTGGGCCCCATATGTGGGCCCCACCTTTAAAAATTTTCTCCGATTATTTTTGAAAAATGGGTAAATAGAATTCACCTTAATAATTTTAACAACATTTATCATCTTTATTACAATTCATAATATTAATCGATCGTGTCGCTCCCGGAAAGATGGGATTTCCATTAAGGATTTCTCCTTATCATGGCATAATTAGGTGACCAAACCTCTCATAGTAAATTAATAAGAAAGAATAACATTTAATAATATATAAAATATAAATAATAATCTTAATCTACCGTTTAATAATCAATACCGTGTCATTTCAATTATCTAAGAAATAATATATAAAAGAATATTTTTATCTAGGAGAATATAGCAAAATAAAAATTTTCTATAGTTTCTCTATAATTTCTCTCGGAGTTTCAAAATTTAGGCTTTGAAATAATTGACATCGAATTTACTACCGTAAGAAATAATGAAGGAAATGAGCTTCATTATTTATGAATGGAAGTGTAATTTATAAATACTACCCACATATTATATTTTGAGAAATTTTTTGTGCAAAGATGATCTGTTGTTTGATAGCTTTGATCATTATTTCTTCAACCAAATACAATAAAACTGTTATATGCGATAGGATATGCAATTAGGTTAGTGGTTTTGGTTTTTGAAATACACGACTTTCAGCATGTCGTGCCTTTCTATAAATTCTAATGATATTCAAATTGTTAAAATGCCATGTAATGGGTCCCGACTTAAATCTAAGTTATCTCAATAGGATTGTGGACTTAGATTAAAATTGAGATCATTTATTTATAAAATCCCTCAGTTTGGTAGGTACCATTATCTAGGTAAGATGGACTAGAAACAATTGTTGTTTACCAAACTATACAAGAGTTATATATGATATAATTGACAAAAAGGTTGTCTACCTAAATAATTATGTTTTAAGAGATTAGCCAAAGCTAACTTAAGTCATAATGAAATATGGATCTTGGCTCACTAGAAAGATTTAATAAAAATGCTTTCCGAATTAATGGTGAAGGCTATTAATTTGAATAAAATAGTGGGAGGTATATTTTGAATGTACTATTATCAATTACATAATATCAACTCTGTAATTTGACTTATTATTTTGGCACTTATAAATTGTAGATATCAATGGCAAACAACAACAACACAAATAGTCTTTCACTACGATCAGTCCTTGAGAAGGACAAGCTGAGTCGAATTAATTTTCTTGACTGGCACAGGAACTTGAGGATTGTCCTCAAACAAGAGCGCAAGCTATATATGCTTGATGGACCCTTCCCGCAAAGACACCGGTATCCATCGCACCACGCAAGTGAGCATAATGCTTATAAGAAGCATCAAGATGATGCTCTGGACGTGAGTTATCTCATGCTAGCAACCATGAACGCTGAGCTTTAGAAGCAACATGAGTTGATGGATGCTTATGAGATGATCGATCATCTCAAGAAATTGTTCGAAGGGCATGTTCGACAGGAGAGATATGATACAAGCAAGGCGTTGTATCACTGCAAGATGGGTGAACGTGATCCAGTTGGTCCACATGTGCTGAAAATGATTGGGTATATTGAGTGCCTTGATAGGTTTGGTTTTCCAATCACAAGGATATTAAATTTATGCTTCATCTAGTATCGTTTAAATTTATGCTTCATCTAGTATCGTTTCATAAGGATATTTTTCTAAACATTCTTGTTAAATTTTAAGCTTTTCATGCCAAAGTACTATTCACAAAGTACTATTCACGGGATACTATTTATAAAGTAGTATTCATAGGGTACTATTCATGATGTACTATTCACGGGGTACTATTCAAAAAGTACTATTTGTTAGAGTTTATGCCCTAGAGGCCAATTATTTGATATAATTGCTTAACATTTTGATATTATATTTGATTGAATAAATGAATGATTTTATTATGGTTTTATTTACTGTGTTATATAAATGTTAACATAATAAAATTCCTTAGAATAATGATACAAATTATATAGTTTTAAGTATGTGACTTGAACATGAGATTATATAATTACAATTAGTATCATTGCTCTTAAATGTCCCTAGTCGAGTATCATTGTTAATGGGACAACAATGATGCATTGAGACTAGTATGTGGATTGATTGATGAACAAATCTCATTGGTCATAAATATATGAGATATTAAGTCAATGCATAGGTACATGTTAGAGAACGATGTATTGGACCGACCCACCATGAGAATTCTACGTGGAACAGTATGCATAGTGTCATTAGCAATTCTCATAGTGACAATGATGTAATGGTCCTTCAACCTGAAATCACTATATTACTACATGTGAATTTTTGTACTTTGATATCATCAAATGTCACCATTAATAGGGTGGACTATAAAGATGATTATTGGGTACATCATGAATCGTGTGAGGAATATGAGTGATCTAGATGGAATTTAACCCTCCTATATATTAGGGGTGATATCCATAGGCCTCTTGATTGAGTAGGACTATGAAATGCATGGCCATGCTCAAATAGTGATTTGTTTCATATAGTCTACTCATTGATCAAGAAAACACAGATTAAATTATGAAGAGTATGATACATTCCATGACTCGAGTTTAATCTATGATGTCAAGGCTAAAAGGATTAGATTACATTGAAACATTGGTCACGAAAAGGTTGCATCGAATCATCGATCTTATTATTACTTGGGTAGCAGTGATGCATTACTAGATGCCACTCACTGTTTATAATTTTATAATATGATTTTAAAATTATTGCCAATGTAATAATAACCTACATGGTCACACACATAGAACGTAATTTAAAAGGGAATTAATTTAAATTGTAAGGATTTCAATATATCAATATGATTGATAGTATTTTATATCACGAATTTAAATTAAAAAGGATAATTTGTATATATGTATATTAATTAAGTAAGACTTAATTAAGATATATATATATATATATATATATATATATATATATAAATTCAGATTTTAATTATATTAGGTTTTGATTAATTCCTCCTAACTGCTATATATATGATATATATTAGTCATTTTAGGTATTGCATAAAAAACAAAACCCTAGCCCCTCTTAGAGAGAGACTAGAGAAATCAAAAACAAAAATCTTTATCCTCGATGGATAGTACCGCAGTTCCTTCTTCTGCAGATCGCACGATGATTCGCGGAGCGTTCGTGTGGATACCGTAGAGACGCATTTCGTTTGAATTGCGTTGGAGATTCGACCGCATCGATTCTAGTTTTATAATCGGTATAATTTCTAACATCTGAATTAATTGAATTTTTCGCATGGATCCTGTTTAGGGTTTCAAAATTTCTTTAAATTGTTCTATTTCCGCTGCGTTTTATGTGTCAAAACCCTACACTATTCTCAAAATACTATTCACAAGGTACTATTCACTCAGGTACTATTCACCCAGGGTACTATTCATGACAAAAATTGATTTCTTTTCTGTCCAAATCATTTTTGATGCAATATTATTCTTGAATTTTACTCCACAAAGTAGTATCATGTTGACAATTTGGACATTATTGAGTTCTGGATAAATTAAATTATAAATCTTTAAAATTTTATTCTTTGCTTTCTTTTAACTGAATTCTTATATCATTGTCATCATCCTCATGCTTATATTGTGATGAAAGTCATCATTGGCCGTAGTGCATAGATGGACTATTGATTGGTATGATTATGACCAGGGATTTTTCGGTATAATCATGACCTGTAATGTTACAAATGATGTGGTAAAAGTCCCCATTGGCCCGTAGTGCATTGATGGACAGTTGTTGGCATGATCATGACCATTGGTGATTACATGAATATCCTAGGCCCGTAGTGCATGGATAATTCATGGACGTGATACTAATGAATATCCTTGGCCCGTAGTGCATGGATAATTCAGTGATGTGGATTATTTATTGAGATGAGTCTCAGTGATAAAATTGATGATAAACTTTTTAAATCATAGAAGATTGTACATATCATTCTATACTTGACTCTTCTAGTGGATTGCTTGTTCTGCTCCAGTTAAACTTGTTGTTTATTCTTAGTTTATCACTGTTGAAGGCTAACGATAATTTATTCAGCATTATCTTAGTCATAATATTTCTTACTGGAAATGAGAACGTAGCTAGGACTAGTTGAGCTCACCCTTTTGCTTTCATTATTCTCTTCAGGAAATGAGAACGTAGCTGGGACTAGTCGGGGAACAGAGTGATGGCCCTAGATGGTAGCTATAGTAGTCCTCACTATTCTATGAAATAGTGTGATAATAAATGTAATGAGGACTCCATTTGAGTTTGGATATTGTCTAGAAGACAATATTCGTGTAAAAACTCTCAGCTACGTATTGTCGTATTGTATAAATAAAGTTTGTACTTGATTTTTGTACCATGTATTTGGTGACTCAGAATGGGCGATGTATACCTATTTTGGGGGTGTCACATTTGGTATCAAAGCTTAGGGATATGATCCCTGGCTGAGATGTGAGACTAGAACTAGAAGGGGAGAGACGGGTAAATCCTTCGCTAGTATGACCTACCTAAGCTTATTTGTTATTTAATTGGTTGGTCAGAATATAGGGATATTATGTGGCATGTCAATTAACCCTTGTTTTGTGACAGTGTTTGAAAATGACATCTGAAAATGTCAAGTTAAGTAATGGAGCACATGAGACTGTTGAGTCACCAACGATAAATAACCAGGATAACGTGCATCAGAAAGGCAATAATCCTCAGGTAAACAACAACACCGACCAATAAGGAATGATGGGATGTTTAGAGGCTTTATGCAATTCATGCAACATCAGGCGAGAGAGACTACTGTTCAAAATACAGGTGGAAACACTAGAAACTTACTCAGCCTGCCACACTCAAAATATCTTGGGAGAAGTTCCAATAACTGTTCAACGACAAGTACTTTCCTGAAAGTATTCATCACATGAAGGAGGTGGAGTTCATCAAGCTAGAGCCAAACAATATGGCCGTTTTGCAATATGAGGCTAAGTTGCAGAGTTATCATAGTTTGCATCCCATTTGGTAAATAACGAGGAGCGTATGACGCGGATGTTTCTAAGAGGTTTGTAACCAGATATACGTCAATACCTTATTTCTCACAAACTTTGCTTGTATTCAGATGTTGTGAATATGGCTCAGTTATTGGAGCACGATAATGAGTCAACCCAACCAAGAGAGAGCAACCAACAAAATGATAATACTAGTGGTAGCAGTCATCGAAGCGGTGACAACAAACGTGGAGGGAATCAACATGCCAGAAATGGTAACCACTTCAGTAGTAATCATGGCCAAGACAATAGAAGTGGAAATTTCAAGAAAAGAAGGTTCAACAATGATGGAAAGACAGCAACACCAACACTCATTTTTAAAGAAGGAGAACGACCACCGATCGTATGCTTCAAATGAGGAGGGGAGGGACACATCAATCCAAACTGCACGATGCAGTCCAATGCGTGTTACTATTGTGGAAGAGAAGGTCACCTAGCCCAATTTTATCGTGCAACGAAGTCAAGTCCAGCTAGGATGGAGGCACCCAAGGTCGTCCAAATAAGATAAAATCGGTGGTTCAAGGGAGAGCATTTTTTGCGACCTCCCAAAAAGCGAGGAACTCGAACGAGGTTATCACGGGCAAGCTAATCATAAACTCTTACGAAGTCTATACCTTATTTGATACCGGTTCTACCCATTCTTTTATTTCTCCTACTTGTGCTCAACGTTTAAATTTAACTCTAGAGAAATTAGACTTTAACTTATCTGTTGAAACTCCATTGGAAGAAACTTTCATTACATCCACTGTTTATAAGTCTTGTTTGATTCAAATCGGCAACCACACGTTACCTGTCGATCTTATCTCTTTGAAAATACTTGCATTTGATGTTATTTTAGGTATTGATTTGTTAACTACTCATCATGCTAAAATTAATTATTTTCGTAAGGTTGTTAGCTTTCATATTCCTAACCAAACTATTATGCAAATTCAAGCAACCAAACCATTAAAGTCAATCACTGTCATATCAAGCCATAAAACTATTCGTTTATTAAAAAACGGATGTCAAGCTTTCTTAGCCCATGTCATGAATTTAAACAAAAATACGTCAAATTTGAATGATATTTCTATTGTTAATAAATTTCCTGACGTATTCCCTGAAGAACTTCCTGGCTTACCTTCAGAGCATGAAATCGAATTTTGTATTAACCTTGAACCCGGTACAAAACCCATTTGTAAAGCCCCATATCGAATGGTTCCTATTGAACTTCAGGAGTTAAAAACCTAACTGCAGGAATTGTTAGACATCAGTTTCATTCGTTATAGTACGTCTCCTTGGGGAGCTCCTGTTCTATTCATAAAGAAGAAAGATGGAAGTATGCGACTTTGTATTGATTATCGGGAGTTGAATCATGTTGCCATAAAAAATAGGTACCCGTTGCCTCTCATTTATGACCTATTTGACTAGTTGCAAGGCGCTAAATTCTTTTTAAAGATCGATCTTTATTTCAGATATCACCAGTTAAAGATTAAAATTGATGACATTTTAAAGACTACTTTCAGAACTCGGTACGGCATTACAAATTCCTAGTCATGTCTTTTGGATTGACTAATGCTCCTGCTGCCTTCATGGATATGATGAACTGAGTATTCAAGGAATATTTAGATCATTTGTGGTTGTCTTTATTGATGACATCCTCATTTACTCCAATTGCTACTCCATTAAGTCAGCTTTTGGAAGGATTTTCTCGAATCGCTACTCCACTAACTCAGTTGACTCGAAAAGATACAAAATTTGGTTGGAGCGAGGAATGTGAGAAGAGTTTCCAAGAACTCAAGAGGAGACTTATTTCAGCACCTGTTCTGATAATACCATCTGGTTCAGAGGGATTTGTCATATACATCAATGCTTCAGGCAAAGGTTTAGGATGTGTTCTCATGCAACATGGGAAAGTTATAGCCTATGCATCACGACAACTCAAAGAATATAAGAGGAATTATCCTACTTATGATCTAGAGTTTGCAGTTGTCGTTTTCACGCTTAAAATCTGGAGGCATTACCTGTATGGGGAGAAAGTGGAGATCTATACGGATCATAAAAGCCTAAAATATTTCTTCACCCAAAAGGAACTCAACATACGAAAATGATGTTGGCTCGAGCTATTGAAAGATTATGATCATACCATTCAATACCATCCTGGAAAAGTGTTCGTGGTAGCTGACACATTGAGTATAAGATTATATTCAGGTACAAGTGCAATATTGTCAACGTAAAGGCCCATTTTGTATGACATATAAAGGATGGAGATAGAGATAAAGGCTCTAGGGACCCATGTGATGATGGCAAATATATGAGTAGAACTGACTTTAATCGACAAAGTTAAAGCTGCTCAAGCTACAGACCTGGAGCTGATGCGTATGAGGAAGAAAGTACAAGAAGGTGCTATTCCAGAAGCAAAAATCGATGAAGAAGGAATACTTCGAGTCAAATCCATACTTTATGTTCCTAACGACTCTGACTTGAAGTATAAAATCATAATAGAGGCGCACAATACACCGTTTGCAATCCATCCTGGGAGTACCAAAATGTATCGTGATCTTCGATATACATTTTGGTGGAGCAATATGAAGAGAGAGATAGCGGAGTTTATCTCAACGTGTCTAACTTGTCAACGTGTCAAAGCGGAGCATCAAGTGCTAAAAGGACCATTGCAACCACTTAAAATTCTAGAATGGAAGTGGGAGCACATTTCCATGGATTTCTTTACTAGTCTTCCCAAGGTTTCTCAAAGCATAAATGCGATCTGGGTTATTATCGATAGATTGACCAAGTCTGCTCATTTCTTACCTATATGAGAAACTTATTCACTTGAACGTCTTGCTCGTATATATATAAATGAGATTATAAGACTACATGGTATGCCAGTATACATAGTTTCTGATCGAGACTCAAGATTCACTTCACGATTTTGGGTTAGTTTGCAAAAAGCTATGGGCACGAATTTACGATTCAGTTCGGCATACCATCCTCAAATGGACGGGCAGTTGGAGAGGACTATTCAAACTCTTGAAGATCTATTAAGACTTTATGTCCTTGACTTCAAAAGAAGTTGGGACAAGTTCTTTCCATTGATGGAATTCTCCTACAACAACAGTTATCAAATAAGTATTGGCATGGCTCCATTCGAGGCGTTGTATGGATGCAAGTGTCGTTCTCCAGTATGCTGGGATGACGTGGGTGAAGCAATGTTGTTGGGTTCGAATTTGGTACGTATGACAATGGAAAAGATTTAAATAATTCGACAACGTATAAAAATCTCACAAGATCGACAAAAGAGTTACGATGAGCTTCATCGAAAGGATGTAGAATTCAATGTTGGAGATCATATGTTGTTACTTGTTGCTCCTTGGAAAGGAGTTACAAGATTTGAAAAGAGAGGAAATCTCAATCCTCGATTCATTGGGCCATTCGAAATCCTCGATCGAGTAGGAACTGTGGCCTATAGACTCGCCTTATCGCCAAGTATGTCTCGTGTTCATAACGTTTTTCACATATCTATGTTACGTAAATATGTGGAATACCCGAACCACATTATTGAATTAGAACCGGATGAGATAACGGAAGATTTAACGTATGAAGAGGAACCTGTTAAAATCTTGGATAAGAAGGATCATATTCTACGCTACAAGGTTATACCTCAAGTCAAAGTTTTGTGGAGAAACAACGATGTGGAGGAACTGACCTGGGTGTTGGAATCTGAAATGAAATCAAGGTATCCTCACCTCTTCAACATACCAGGTACATACTCTAATTTTGAGGATGAAATTTCATAAGAAGGGAAGGTTGTAAGACCCTAACTTTTATGAATAAAGATTATTTTTTTCTCAAAATATATTTTTGAATAATATGGTGTGGATTTGATATAATGTTATAGTTGTGGGTAATATTTATAAATTTAGCAAAGTAAGCAAGTTATTATAAAATATTCGATTGGTCGGGGAATATTCGTTCTTAACAGGGAATATTCGTACGACGACACAATCATTGGAGGACCTAACAACGGAAGTATTGTCGAAGTTAAAAAATGACAGAAATATCTTTTTATAAAAATAATGGCAAAAGTTTTACCGTTAAACTGTTGAAATACCCAGTGGTAAAATTACAGTAATACACGTGGTTGCATAGTAGCACATGTTATTGTACAATATCATTGATTATTGATGCTTACGTGAGAAGTCACTCAGTTTTATTCAATTATTGCCACAATAATTGCTGCATAATATCTCTCATATTATTGATTCAATTATTATCACAATATCATCTGCACAATATTTTATATTATTAAATCAATAATTGAGACGACAAAGTTATTCATATTATTATTTGCATTATTGACGATGTCTAGAAAGTTCTATCGAGGAAAGGGGTTTGGTCACCTAATTATGCGCCAATAGGGAGAAATGCTTATCGGAAAGCCCCCTCTTTCCTGAGAATGATCTGGTTGTTAAATATTACGAGTTATAATATTAATGATGAATAAGTTCATGTTGATTAAAGATGTTTGTTCATTTAGTTTTCTTTAATTCTTCCGTGACCCAATTACCCTCAAAGGAGGTAATTCTTTGATGTGCTAGTTTTGTTATTATTGACTAAACGAGCAATTAATCGAATAAATGAGCAATTAATTGCAATCGGTTCATATGTAAATGACTGTTGGTTCACATATATGGAACTATTGATTCACATGCATGTACTATTAGGGGAGGTTGTGGAAGATTGATAATACTTGAAGGACTAAATTAAAAATGGAGGTATAAATGAAGGTACTATGCTGTAATAATTCGAGCCCATAAACGTGCAATTATCTAAACTATGTTTTCCTATAAATAGAAGCTCATTTTTCTTTTATTCTCACCAATTCACTAAGACTCACAAGAGCAACTATAGAGAGATAAACTATAGAGGGGAAGAAGAAGAGTATTCTCCTACTTCACTATTACAGTATCCAACCTTCCACTAAGTAAAGGGATATTATTTTTGTTCAATATTTGTATGAAATAATATTTTCTTCCATACTCTGTAGTATGTAAGTAATATTATTTCGTTTCGTATTCCTAATTCAACACTCATTTTGTTAATGTAAGAACCCGAATTTTTAGAAAATATTAAAATAAGAATTTAGTAAATAAAATTCTTAAAGCATGAGATGGGTTTGAACAAGAATATATATGTGTTATGTGGTATGTGGTATTGTGTTACATAGGGTAATATGCGCTATGTAATAAGTGTGGTTGTGTTTAATAAATATATATATCATTATTAATATAAAGATGAATTAGTAAGAAGATGGATAAAAATTTATCTATTGATATTAAATAATTTATGTGAAATTATTTTATAATAGTAAGTTGGTGACATTAAAATATCCTTGATAATCACCAATTTCTTGAGTATATGTAAGAATGAGTATCAAGTCTAAGGTAGTGCAATCGTACTCTTTAATGGCGGATGTATAGGAGCTGGGCTAAACAATTCCTTCAAAGAGCGGAGGTATGTATGAATTAGTGACTGATCTAACTCATTGTGAAAATAGTGTAGACGAGATAGAAACTAAATTATTGGTTGTTTGTGCGAAACCACTCAGTGTACTATATTGAATACTATTAAAGATTTGACGCGTACTAGGTTTAGAATTGTATGCATGTACGTTGTCTACGAGAGAAGAAAATCGATATACCTTTAAAGTGGTTAGAGAATTATTGAGTAAATTGATACACGGCGAGAAGTGAAGATTAAAGGAATGTATGTATGTGTTATATTCGAGTTTTGTGTTATTGGTGGAAAGTACTATAAATGAGATTTTATAGTTGAGAGAAATAGAGTTTTAGAACTCTAAGTGTGATTCTTAAATTGTTAAGGAAAATAGTAACCGGTGGTGTGAAACCAAAGAGGGGATTGATGTTAGACGAGTTAACACTTAAGGGGGTTGTAATACCCGAGAATTTCCACGTGTTATTAAAGGAATATATTAATGGAAATAATATTTATGTGAATATAAGTGTTAATGTTTTGTAAGTTGATTAATTCAATTGAGTTGCACTAGATTAATACGTATTGAGAAGTGTGGAATTGACAATGAGAATTATAAAATGCCTCGTGTAGCATAATGTGAAATGAGAAAATTCACTAAGCGAGTTAAAAAGGGAATTAGGAAGATTAATCGTGTTTGATCATGTGATTTCATGTAGTTAATAAGTACATTCTTAGATTGGCAATATCACTCTTGTGGACATTAATTCATGTCGTGTAAAACGAGTTTGGAGATGGAGGTTGACACTGGCTTGAAGCTAAACCAGATCTTGCATCGTTGTAGACAATGCAATGTGCGTCATTGCCTCAAAGAAGACAACTCACAGCACAGCCTACGCCAAAGGATCAGTTGAGTTAGTTACTTTCATCAGAAGCACTGAATTGGGACATTAATGTTATATGTACATAAATAATACCATATGATAGGAGTGTATTGAAATGAAATGAGGTACTTAGTAGCACCATGGTATCATATGAAGTTGTAATGCATAAATGATTAATTATCTAGGTATTCTAGAATCTGAGAAAGGAATTCAATGTTTTAAATAAACATTAATATTAAATAAAGTTATAATGTGGTTATGTGAGTGGTAGAGATAATTATCGAACTACCAGGACAATAATACCTAACTGCGTTATTACATGTATTTAATGTACATGGATTATATGATGTGAGTATAAAGTTTATCTTTAAATTCCTAATATGGTAACAATTGTACCTTAATATTACATTATGGGAATTAAAAGAACCAAACCAAGCCTTACATGCCCAAATGCTGAGATATTTGCTCTTGTCCCAAATTGAGTGTCACCAAGTACAATGAACAATGTCCTAAACTATCTTTACGTATTCTCCAAGTGGCTAAATCATAGGTGATCATTTGCTAGCTAAGTGGCTGGTATGGAGTTGTTAAACTACCCTCTATGAACCTATGTATCCTTCCATTACACCATGGACTCCAAGATTATGTAATGTCAAGATCTAGTCCATGCACTTTTTATAAATATAAGCTACAAGTTAAGTTTTTGTGTTGCTTAAAAACTTGTCTGGTAATTCTAAGTATAGAGTATAAGTTGCTGAGCTATTTTAGAATCATACTCAGAGTGTAAGAAGTTTAATTCAAGCTCAAGGAGGTATAATTTCTAATTATGTTCTTGAGATGGGTCTTTTTTGATTCTTGTAATTTCTTGAAATTCTATACCAAACATGATGGATTAACATGTTATAATATGTTTAAGAAGTTTACTAGCATGTACGAACTCTTTAATAATGGTTTGGAGCATGCTTGAATCGTTGGAAATCAAGTTGGTAGTTACTCTGCAAAACAGAGTATCCTTACTGCTTCTAAACTTGACTGGCGGCAATTGCTACTGCTTTTTATACTAGGGGTGCAACGCAAAATGCTCTGCACTTCGAAAATAGTTGGTGGTTTTTGTCATGCTAGGTTACTGCTAATATAGAATTATGACTTGTATATACGTAAGAAATAGGTATGACATGTGTTATAAAGTTTCCTTATGTTATATGAAATGTCCAACATGATTTGGTAGAAGATCCTGAACAAGGACTTTAAGCTTTGAAAACAAACTTTGTTAAAGTTCATGTTCTGCAATTTTTGAGCTTAGTGGTCTATATACTTGACTGATTTTACACATAAATGAGCATGATGTATGATTCTTAGTTCCTTTGTTCATGACCACCTTATTAGGCTTTGTGTTGGAAAAGTTTTTCAAGAAAGAGCTTAGTATAGTAAGCTAACATGGATGACTACTACATGATTTACATTTTGACCTTGCGAGCATGTTAACATGACTTGACTACATATGAATAAAGCCTTAAAGTTTCCTTGCATATGTTTAATGGCATTGTTCAAGTTTAAAGTTATTTCAAAAGCAAACTTTAACATATTTTCAAAATCTAGTTGCATCACATGGATATCTAGATTCTAAAGGATTAATATGACATGTTATGTCTATAAAATCCCTAGATATGATTTATATGTTCTATATCACATCATTCATGAAAAAGGATTTCAAAGGCAACCATGTTTCGAACTTAAATTATATTACATATGAGTATTTAGATTTTAAAGGCTTGAGATGCCATGTTATGTTTCATTATGTCTCTAAACATAAGTCTTATATGTTAAACATAATGAAAGTAAACCAAACATGAGGTTCAAGCATGTTTTAAAGTGTTAAACGATACTAGCTATGAATAAAAGACATGAATATGTACGAGCATGTGTAGTAAAGATTATGTGACCTCTTTATGAAAACATAAGGCTAATTAGTACACCTAGTGATTACATAACCCTATTTGGTTTTGATTCGTGAAAATCCTAAACTAAAGTCCCTAACATATAAGATTGAACTTGATGTGGTCATACAAGTATGTAAAGACCTCTAGCGTGTATGCATGTTAAGTATAAGTGTATATGTGTGTTAAATTTTGGATAGAAACCCAAAAGATAAAAGCTCAACTTTGGTCTGGCCAGGAGATGGCGCAGCTGCGCCAGTCCCAAGCCTAACCTCAGCGCAGCTGCGCTGCAGGACAGTTTGGTCTGAACATTTTATTTGCTTTCTGATTTTGGCAACTTACTTATAGTACTATTCTAAGCTATAGTACTTGATATGAATGATGTTTTAAGCCTAAGAGCATGTAATGGTTATATAAAACCTAAATTTATTAAAAGTTATTAAAGTTTGCAAAATGCAAGAACTATATGAAACATTCATCTATGAGTTTGAAATGTGTAACAAACACATAGCGAGTCACGTGTGTAATAGATTTATGAATGTTGATATTGAACATGTGTAGCTAAGGTGTACTATACATACCTAGATATTTTAACTCTATGATGAGAAAGTGAAGTGTAGGTTTTACGAACATAGTTAAAGAACAATGTAACATTATTATTACATTGAGATGGTATGAATGTACGACTAATGGATATGAATCCATGATTATATAACTGTGTAGGAATACATGAAGTGCAGATAAGCTTTAAGCAATTAAGTCATAGTTGATAAACTATGAATCTGGCAAGTCTTTCAGTTCCTATTTGATATATAAATTTGATAACTGTTAGTTGATCTATATTATGCTATGTAAATGTTGATGTATATATATGAAATGCATATGAGATATATATGAAACGTGAAAGTTAATCTTTGATGGTATGCTTGTGATATAAACTTATATGCCTGTTGTCGACGTCGGGATTTTTATTTGTCCCTTTTTGTTACTTGTTCTTTGGTGTTCTAATATTATGTGAGATTTGTTTGAAAAAACAAGTGAAAAAGGTCCGACATGTATAATGTTAACGATTTGACTGTAAGAGTCGCCAGTTGGTATTTTTAACTGGTTGCACCATCGCAACCGTGAAAAGGTTTTCACATTGACCCAGTGATGTGACACTGCGTAATGGGTCTGTGAAACCGAGATTTATTTGGGTTTGGAGGCTTGATTATGCGGAGGGAAGGTATTAGGCACCCCCCAACATCTGTGTTGCCACGATGACCACCACTTTTTAAGAAACTATTATATGAATGTGTGTGTGTGTGTGTGTGTGGATCAATGTATAATTATTTAGAAGTAGTGTGAGGCCTCGTTCGCACCTATATACAAAAGGTTTGAATTTATAGAAAAATTTAGTTTTAAACAGGATATAGCAGTGAAGTTTTGTAAAAGAGGTTTTTTAAACCTTGTGCTCAATAGTAATTGAGACCTTTTCATACTTCCATTTTATTATTAAATGTTCTATTGTTTGCTTTTATTTTGAGATGCGAAGCATCTTCGAGAAAATAATATATAGCAAAGATCTTAGAACTCCTCATGGGCATGATAGCCATCTAAGGAAATTCAAACACACCGTGAATAATTTACAAGTCACTTATAATTTGAAATGTCCATCACGGAATCAATCTAGATTCAAGAGATCAATCTGTGATCACATGATTCCTAGGCTCATATGATGCCGCAATTTATATGAAAAGCGATAGCGCTTATATATATAAAAGTCAAATATATATATACGTATATGATTAACCACCACGAAGCACCTCCACGGGGATCAAAATGTAAATATATAAAAGCAAGAAATATATATATATATATATATATATATATATATATATATATATATATATATATGGACATGATCAACCACCACGAAGCACCTCCATGGGGTATCAGAAAAGTAAATAAAGATTTAAAAGACGATCAACCACCATGAAGTAAACTCCAGGCGGGACTAAATGTAAAGAAAGCAAAAAAGACGATCAACCGCCACGAAGTAAACTCTATACAGGACTAAATGTAAATAAAGCAGTAAAAGGCCTCGAAGTAAACTCCAGACCTGACAGAAATGTGTGTATATATATATATATATAAGTGGTAAACGTACAAGATATTTCTCAATCCCTTCTCGCTTTATCATTTCAAATGATTTGTCGCTATATATATATATATATATATATATATATATATATATATATAAAAAGCAATAAATGCACCGTAATATAAAATCCGGTGTTCATCGAATGTTAGTTCGACAATAGTTATATATATATATATATATATATATATATATATATATATATATATATATATATATATATATATATATATATATAAAGCGAAGAAACGATCGGATGTAAAATCCGCACTCATTAGATGTAGTCGACAATGCTTTATATATATATATATATATATATATATATATATATATATATATAAGCAAGCAAACGCTCCAGACATAAGTCTAGGCTCATTCGAGGTATAACTCGATAATGTTGGTCCATATATAAATTATATACATATATAAGTATATATATAGATAGAAATGACAACCACAGACCGAAGTCTGGGCATACACATACAACACGACTCTCAATGTGAAGAATAGTGTGTGGAAAGATGAAGAGAAAGGCTTTATAGAGTGTGAGAAGGCTTACAGTGTGCTGCCAAGGCAGTCTTCTATGACTCTAGATGGATAAACACTCAACTCCCGCAGGTAAAATATAGCTATATGTGAACTAACAGGTGTTTAAAATGAGACATCACTCAATATGGGGTGTGTATAGAGAAAATTGGACAGGGCTTCCTCGCCTCTTCTTCTCTTACAAATGGCCACCTCAAGCTCTATATTTATAGAGTCAGTGGTCATAGTGTACCTGCAGTAGCCCTGAGATGTACTGCTGGCACGCCTGTGGTGCCCTGACTCGTGGGTCTGCTGCTCCAAGTACATGCACTGCAGTGCGTGATGTCAGCTCGAACTTGTAGAACTTCAATCTGACCATCCGAACAAGGTGTACAAGACCTTCTTCAGACCGCTTTTGTTAAGAGTTACGCAATGACATGGGATTAGAGGTTGTACGAAGTCAGGAAGAGGGGACCATGCCGATGGTCTTTAAGCTTCAAATTCTATCCGGTGTGTTGCCACGCGTAATATCACTCGGGATTGGAACTCCTTGACTCTTGTGGGACATTATTGTATAGAAATGTATGTATGAAATGTTGAGATGAAGCGCAGGGGTTGAGGTGGCAAGATGACGATTTGACTCCTCACTGGGGTTATCTCCAAATAATGATAATGACGCGTTGCTCGTGGTTACATCTGAGATTGGATTGCTGCTAGTGTTTGTATTCCGCAAGGTCATCTGTAAGTGTGCCTGTCTTCCCGGTGTTAGCTTCGGGTCTTTGGTATGAGTGCCTCGGCAGGAGGTCTGAGATTGAAGCTGATTACATTTGAAATTAGCATTTTCGGAGTTATCGTCGGAATTGCAACAACATTCCTTGGGGTTATCTCCAAGGAAAAAACTCGGGTTATCTCCGAGGTTGGAATTGATACTCCGATGGAACTTCTGGTAGTATCCAGAATGGATGTGAGTTGTCTTCTAGGGTTATCTCCGAAAGACGAATTTGCCCTCCTACAATGTTAGTAACAGTCGTGCAGAAAATTTCAAGTGTCTACAAATTCCCCTCTTTATCATATTCATGCAATGCAAGGTAAGACATGGATAGGATAAAGAATCCTAGAAACTTGAAATGCAACAAGATAAACATGATGCTATGTATAGCAACATGATGTAAATGCAAGATGCATGTGGATTGTTGGATTGCTTTCCAACATGATGGAATGATTGCCGGTTCCCTGTTAATCCTATCGGGGATGACAATCAGTAATGTCTTGGACATGCGATCCAAGTTTTCAAGGATGTTGACGTTGGGGGTTATTACCAAAGTCCTGAATCCTTGATACAAAATTTACTCTGAAGATGTGCCTCTCGGGTGTAAGAGATCTGTGGGGATAAAGCTTTGTCTGTTTGAGGATGTGTATAACATATTCCATCATCGGTCCTCTCCGATGAGGATGGTCTTCTTTAGTTTGTGTCACCAACATATACCACAATCCTGTTAGAGTTACTGCCACTAGTATGTATTGTCAGGGCTGCCTGACCTTCGCTGATGTGTGTATCACCGGATAGGTCCCTGTTGGGCAAACTATCAAGGCTACTTGACATTCATTGATGTGTGTGTTAATGATTGCATTGCGTTGTGACCCTAGCTGGGGAATATGTCAAGGCTGCTTGACCTTTATTGATGCGTATATCAATGGTTGAATCGTGTTGTGACCCCCGCCGGGGAAGGTTGTGGATAAGTGCATTGAATAATGTGATCATCGAATGGCCTCCGATGATTCGATGGGTTTACTTGCCATCGGTTGAAATGATGTCAAGGAAGCTTGACCTTCATTGATGTGTGTATCAATGGTTGAGAACGCATTGTAACCCCCGTCAGGGATTCATTAATGGACGAATAATGCGTTGTAACCCCCGCTGGGGTCATGTCAATGGATGATAATGCATTGTAACCCCCGCCGGGGATTTGAGGATGGGTATCCGACTGGTGTCGAGCACGTGATTTCCACCTGTAGGATTCCTCTCTTCACAGATGGAGGATGGGAGCTCTATTTAGGAGAGCGTGCTGTCAGGAGCACTACAAGAGAGATTAGTATGCCAATCTTGCCTCCTACCAGGCGTTATTGGCCTGTTTCACAGTCACTCGTCATTGATATCCCATTGTTGGGGATTGACAGTTTCACATTATCAGACGGTCCCTGCACTCGGGAGATGTTCCAGCATTGGTGGTTCCCTCGTACCATTGGAGCCCAGACCCATGCCACACAGTATGGTTCCAGGATTTGTGATGATGATGGATTGGCTAGCCTATGTCAGAGATCTAACTCATGTGACACAGATTGACAGTTTGACCCAGCAGTTGGACCGGGCACATTTCTTTTTCCTGCACTTGGGTAGAGATCCTTTAGAGGAAAATACTTTTGATCCTTCCAGCTCTGGCGTTAGCCCCTTAGGTGACCCATATGGTTTTGCCGGTGCAGATCCTCCCTTGTATAGGCCTGACATCCCTGTGGATAGAGATCCAGTGACTTAGGAGGAGTTACATCAGGTGGACATGATTGATGATGTAGACATTGACACCATTGACTTTTTCTGATGTATATTCTCATTATCTCTTTTGATAGGCCTTTGTTTAGATATTGGATAGCTTCGCCCCATTCTCGCTATCTCTTTTGATAGGCCTCTATTAGATGTAGGGCGACTGTGCCCCATTTCCTTATATTTTAGCTGTACAAAGATGTATTAGATGATGATATACTTAGGAATGTATGTATAGTTTTCAATTCCCTATACCATATTGCCATCTATTATACATGCATGTTATTATGTTATGCAAATGTATGTATGTCCAGTGATATTCAGCATTGACCCCTGGATGGGCTTATGACACGACCCGTACAGATGTCTTCTTCGACAGTTAGCCATATTGATCATACCCCACATTTTTGGTGGCATCTGGTATGCAATCATGGTATGATAGCATGTCACCATCAGATAGAGGGCATGCTGGAGCACTGGGTATCAGAGAGGCAAGTTTTTTGATTTAGGACCCAGGAGTTAACTCCTACTTTGGAGGAGTTTGTACGTTTGACGATGCTACTATTGGACAGACCTTGCGTGCATATGGTGATTGGACACATTAGTAGGCAGTTCATGACCCTCACTGGCTTGAGGCGTAGGGTACTGCAGGATTTGCTCATATCTGGCCACGTTATATCCCAGCGTTTTTTATGTGACAGATTTGGCTCAGAGGATAGTTATACACGACATTCCGGGGATTTCACCACACCGGAGGATCATTGGCGTTCAGACAGAGTGGATGTACTGTTGTTATGCGTACTGTCATATGTCTACATGCCATGGTACATGGATGAGTTGGACATAGGGGTTATTATGGTAGTGAGAGCTCTCAGGGAGGGTCATACCATTATACCGATGATTATAGAAGAGACTTTGAGGTCAGCTATATACTACTGCACTTATCCAACATGAGTGTTTACAGGCAGCTCAATCATGATGTACGTGTGGTTTATGTCACACTTGAGACTGATTGGCACTTTTAGATGGCATGGGTATTGTTTCACCCATGATGTAGCCATGTCGTACTCCTTTTAGCCTGCAGAGTGTACAGATGCTGCATCTTGGTCAGCTTTCCTAGCAGGGATTGGAGATATGTTCGCTATATTGCCATGTACGGGGCTTAGCTCACCCTATAGCTTCATTACTCATGCTCTGGGCATGGATTATCTCCCTCTGGCTGGTTTGAGGGGTATGATTACTTATCACCCACTGGCCGTGATTTGTTAGTTTGACAGTTTTAGGATTTTCATCCTTTTTAGGGGGCATTGAGTCAGCGCTTCGCTTCACACCACTTATCAGCGGAGGACATATTCAGGTTGTATGCCTGTTGGAATCAGCGAGAGTTAGCTAAGTTTTCTATCAGTCATTCGGGTTGTTTTGCAGAGTATTCCGCATGGATGGAGACTGCATCGGCTGCGGTAGTATCCACAGTGCAGGGGACTGATTTATATGATGAGGAGCCTATGTAGGAGACTGATATTCCCATTGAGGAGGATTTGACTACTGGGTTGCCAACATTTGTGATGGATTCTCCCACTACGAGTGTTACTTTCATTCAGCATTCAGCACAATATCTAAAGCAGAGTCTACATCTGATGACCTGTGACAGAGATCAGGCTAGGGCCTTGATGTTGACAGCTCTTGATGGGAGAGACGCAATGATTAGAGAGGGATGAGGCCAGATCAGCTAGAGATGCATTGATTATAGAGCGGGATGCTGCCTTATCTTCCCGAGATGTGGCCGTCACAGAAATTACTTCAGTGAGATCCCTTACGACTGGCATCCTTGTCGATATGAGTGCATATATTGATGAGCATCATGCCACCATGCAGTTAGCCTCAGATCTTTTAGCTCGTGTAGATACCATTGGGAAGGAGCTTACAGCGTTACCTCCTTCTTCGGAGAGGGATGCTATGCTAGATCTGATAGTCCGTATACATACAGATCTGTAGATAGCTTTGTATTTTCCTACACAGACTAGCTTAGCCGTTTTGTCATGTACAACACATGTATATATCAAACAATATTATATATGGCAGAGAAATATATTTTAATTTACTTCCCTTTCAGTTGCGCCTTGATACTTCCTTGATATTTTCCTGTTTCTTCAGGGCTTTGTGATCTTGTTGCATCCTGAACTCATCCTTGATGTGTGGACATTGAGACATCGCAGGATCTTTTAGAACGGATCATTGATCTGTGTGTATCCCTACCATCTTTGGTGTCTTGGGATTGGTGTAAGACCCCAACTTTTATGAATAAAGATGATTTTTCTATAATTATCATTTTTAAATATTATGGAATGAATTTGTTATAATGTTATAGTTGTGGGGTAGTATTTATATATTCTGCAAAGTATGCAAGTTGTTATATTATATTCGATTGGTCAGGGAATATTCATTTTAGCAGGGAATATTCGTACAACGACGCAATCATTGGTGGACCCCACAATAGAATTATTGTCGGATTGAGAAAACGACAAAAAGACTTTTTATGAAAATAATGGCAGAAGTTTTACCGTTAATACTGTTGAACTACTTGGTAGTAAAAGTCCAATAATATGTGTGGTTGCATAGTAGCACACGGTATTGATTATTGATGCTTACGTGAGAAGTCACTCAGTTATACTCAATTATTGCTATAGTAATTATTGCATCATATCTCTCATATTATTGATTCGATTATTGTCACAATATCATCTACATTATATGATATATTATTAAATCAATAATTGAGACGACAAAGTTATTCATATTATTAAATTTTAATATTTATAATGTCTAGAAGTTCTGCCAAGGAGAGGTTTGGTCACCTAATTGCGCGCCAATAGGGAGAAATCCTTATTGGAAAGCCCCTCTTTCCTGGGAACGACCTGATTGTTAAATATTGTGAGTTATAATATTAATGATGAATAAGTTTGTGTTGATTAAAGATGAATTTGATAGTTCCATTGTGTTGGGATTATTAGTGTTAGTGGAAATCGACATCTATTCCGATGATAATTGATGTCTGAGGGTTATATTAATAAATCGGGGAATTTATCGGATTAATGAGCAATTAATTGCTACTAATTCACATGCTTATATAACTATTTGTTCACATGTGTGTACTATTGAATCACATTCTTATACTATTAGGGGAGTTGGTGCAAGATTGATAATACTTGCATGATTAAATTAAAGATGGAGGTACTATACCGTAATTTGTATTTTCACATGATTATAACTATTGATTCACATGATTGAACTATAGATTCACATTATTTACTATTAGGGGAGGTGGTGCAATTTTGATAATACTTGTAGGATTAAATTAAAAATGAAAGAAAAGTTGGAGGTATTGTACTGTAATTTTTTGAGCCCCAAAACGTGCAATTATCGAAACTATATTTTTCTATAAATAGAAGCTCATTCTTCCTTCATTTCTCACCAATTCACTAAAGCTATAGAGTAATTATTATAGAGAGAAATTATAGAGAGAAGCTATAGAGAGAAAATCTATAGAAGAAGAGAAGCCTGCTACCCCACTATTCCAGTATCCAGTTTCTTCTAAGGTAAGGGGTATTATTCCTTTTGTATTCATGAAGAGAACTTCTGTTATTCCATTCTTTATTATTCTGTTGGAATAACCTGTATACGCGGGCTACCCTATACTTGGTGAAATTCTTCTGTTATTCTATTCTTTATTGTTCTGTTGGAATATCCTGTCTGTGCATTTTACGCCGGACCTGGTTCCATCTTTATTATTCTATTAGAATAACCTGTTTGTGCATTTTACGCCGGACCTGGTTCCGTCTTTATTATTCTGTTGGAATATCCTGTCTGTGCATTTTACGTCGGACCTGGTTCCGTCTTTATTATTCTGTTGGAATATCCTCATCATCAGGCATTTTATGCCTACCTAGTTCCGCTTTTTATTATTCTCGCTTGAATAACTCACTCAAGGCGGTCTATCGCATGCCTGGTGATTTCTTTTGTTATTCCATTCTTTATTATACTCAGTTGGTTAAAGTTTTGACTTCTATACTCCATGAATTTAGTGGAATATCCTTGATATTTGCGCTTCATCCAGTATCTTTTCATGAAATATTTCTCTGAGCATTCTTGAATTTTACTCTACAAAGAAGTATCATGTTGACAATTTGGACGTTATTAGTTCCTGGTTAAATTAATTCTTGAACTTGTTTTATTGAATTCTTATATCATTGTCATCATCCTCATGTTTATATTATGTTGAAAGTCATCTGTGGTCTCAGAAAAGGTGCATAGATGGACTTGGTATGATTATGACTGTGATTATTCGGTGTAATCACGATCAATGAAATCTTATAAATGATGTGGTAAAAGTCCTCATTAGCCCGGTGCATTGATGGAAAGTTGTTGGCATGATCATGACCATTGATGAATACACGAATATCATTGGCTGTAGTGCATGGATAATTTATGGTCGCGTGACCTAATGAATATCCTTGTCCGTAGTGCGGGGATGATGTGGATTATTTATTGTCGGTGAGTCTCAAATGATAAAAAGTGTTTGAAAACCTTTTTAAATCATAAAAGATAGTAGATTTTATTCTCTAGTTGACTCTTTTAATGGATTGCTTGTTCCGCTGCAGTTAAACTTGATGTCTATTGTATTTTATCAGTTTAACATTGTTGAAGGCTAATTATAATTTATCCTACATTATCTTAGTCATAATATTTCTTACCGGGTTAGTTGAGCTCACCCTTTCTTTCACTGTTCTCTTCAGGAAATGAGAATATAGCTGGAATGATTTGGGGAACGGAGTGACGGTCCAGATGATAGTATTAGTAGTCCTCACTATTCTGTGAAATAGTGTGATAATAATTGTATTGAGGACTTATTTTGAGTTTGTGTACTGTCTAGAAGACAATGATTGTATTAAAACTCACAGCTCATGTTGTATATTTAAGTTTATATCTGAATTTTGTACCATATATTTGACGGCTCAGAATAGGTGATGTATACCTATTTTGGGGGCGTCACAACTGGTTTCTGTATGTAGATGTGGAGAGAAGTGTGGCTTTTCCTCTCTGAGATTGACCGCACCACAGATGGTCTTCAATACTCCTATTTGTGAGAAGCCTAGTTAATTCCATCACTTATGGATTTGTATTACTCTTTGAGGCACAACCGCAGCTTAGATGGTCGCCGAATCTCCTATTTGTGAGAAGAGGTTTGGTAATTTCATCCCTTTGGTCTGAAGTGGATGAAATGTGGTGGATTGAAGTTTGATCCCAGTACTGTGTGACAAATATTTTTATTCTAGTAGGGGGTTAAACCGAACCATAAATGGCTGCCTACATACTCCTATTGAAGAGGAGATCAGGTCTGTGTAGTTTGAACCTGGTGTAAGAGGTTCAACACTGAATTTGAAAGGCAGATGGGTGTAGAAGCTTTGTTGATGAAGAAGGGTGTAGAAGTGTTTTTGTGGTTTTTGTTTTTGTAGAGAAAGGGGCAGAAATGTTTTTGTTTTTTTTTATTAATGCGACCGAGCCATATAGAATATGGTTGCCTACGTACTCCTGGGCATTAGGGAGATCAGGTCGACATAGTTCGCCCCTTAGGACGAATTGCAGCCAAAGAGAAGTATGAATCCCATGTGCAGGCTATACTGCGGGGAGAAGAAAGTTTGATCCCATGATTGGGACAAACTGCAGGTGTGGAAAACGTTTGATCCCGTCTTCAGGACAAACTTCAAGCGTAGAAAAGTATAATCCCGTCTTCAGGATAAACTGCAGGTGTGAAAAGTTCAATCCCGTCTTCAGGATAACCAAAATTGTATGAAAGATATGAAATGAGGTAAAACCAGGCTGCTGGCTTGAAGTGTATGTTTCCCTGAGGGGTAGAAGAGTATGTAAAAAGGGTTAGAAAATCGGAATGACTGGTGATCTGATGATCTAAAGCTAGGATGTTTGCTTGATGATATACTAAGACATAGTACCGTTTCACGGTGTCCGAGTTGATGAGTTGCAAAAATTCACCGCCATCCATTTCCTGTAGTCTGAGAGCGCCTCCTATCAATACCTCCTTGACAACAAACGGGCCTTCCCAATTAGGACCGAATTTTACTTTAGATTGATCTTGGTTGTCAATGATCTTCTTCAAAACCAAGTCATGTTATTTGAACTGCCATAGCCAAACTTTCCTGTTGTAGGATCTTGCAATCCTTTGTTGATATAACTGACCATGGAAGATAGCCGCATTTCACTTTTTGTCTATTAGAGACAATTGGTGATACCTGTCTTGTACCCATTGGTCTTCATCTAATTGAGCATCCATCAACACTCTGAGGGATTCCCTTTCCACCTCTATGGGGAGCATTGCTTCCATCCCATAGGCTAATGAGTAAGGTGTTGCCCCAATGGAAGTACGCATGGAAGTTTTGTAGGCTAATAAAGTCAGAGGCAAGAGGTCAGGCCATCCTTTGTGGTTGGCGGACATTTTCTGCATGATCTTCTTGATGTTTTTATTAGCCGCTACAACAGCACCATTCATCTTTGGACGGTAGATGACGGAGTTAAGGTGTTTGATGTGGAATTTACTGCATAACTCCTCCATCATTTTGTTGTTAAGGTTCTTAGCATTGTCTGACACAAATGTCCTTTGGTTGTCCATATCGACATACGATATTGTTTCTAATGAAAGCAATGATGACTTCCTTGGTAACCCTGGGGAAGGAGGCTGCTTCTACCTATTTGGTGAAGTAGTTGATCATAGTGAATATGAATCGATGTCCATTACTGGCTTTGGGCTCGATGGACCCGATCAAGTCCATTCCCCACATTGAGAAGGGCCATGGCGAACTCATATTGTGGAGTTCCCTTGGAGGGGCATGGATAGCATTCCCATGAATTTGGCATTGATAGCACCTCTTGACGTGATCATCACAGTCAGCTTTGAGCATAAGCCACTAATGCCCTGTTCTGAGTCCAGTACAACTAATGCACCCTCAAGTACCATATCCACAGAGGTTAGTTAAGCAGAAGGAAGACAAACAGTTCAGTAAGTTTCTGGAGGTGTTCAAAAAGCTGCAGATCAACATACCATTCGCCGAGGCATTGGAACAAATGCCAAGCTACGCAAAGTTCATGAAAGGTATATTGTCAAGGAAGAGGAGATTAGATGAGTTTGAAATGGTAGCCTTGATAGAGGAATGCAGTGCAGTGCTCCAACAGAAATTACCTCTAAAGCTGAAAGATCCGGGCAGCTTCACAATTCCGTGCACCATTGGGAAGATGAACTTTAGCAAGTGTTTATGTGATCTGGGGGCAAGTATAAATTTGATGCCGTTGTCAGTGTTCAATCAGTTGGGATTGCCGGCTCCAAGACCTACAAACATATCACTACAGCTAGTTGACAGATCCATCACGTATCTACGGGGAATTGTTGAAGATGTATTGGTAAAGGTGGACAAGTTCATTTTTCCGGCTGACTTCATCATTCTAGATTATGAGGAGGACGAAAGCATACCAATAATACTGGGGAGACCATTCTTAGCCACAGGAAGGACTTCAATCGATGTGCAAAATGGGGAGTTAACGATGCGTGTATATGATCAAGAGGTCACATTTAATGTCTTTAAGGTGATAAAGTTCCCATCGGATGAAGAAGAATGCTTCTTGGTTAACTTGGTGGATTGAGGTTTGAAGGATGAAGTATAGAAACCGAAAAATTATGGACCGTTGAACTATGCAACGGGCAAAAGTTCAGAGTCGAAGGTAGAACCGTTGATGAAAGCTGAAGTCATTAAATTTCGGGGTGTAATGGACAGTAAGGAAGGTACCTCGATTCTTGATGTGACGTGAGATTCAGAGACAGACAAGCTAATTGACTATAACTTAGTGCTGGATGGGAGGCAACCCATCATTTCTATCTCCATTAACTTTTAGTTGTTCATTTTGGGATTATTTTAGTTAGTTCTATTAAATTTAATTTTACTAGGATATTGGATTTTCATGCTTAAGTATGTAGCAAGAATTGCTTTGCGAATATTTGCAAGATGATTAGCACTATATGGCCGCTAATTCATGTCTTAACAAGGAGCATTAATGTCTATGCAGGAACAAGCAGTGGAAAGTATTACTGAGAGGCAAGAAAAATTGAACTTGAGCATTGCGAGACGAGAGGCCTTGCAGCCCACGAGGTCTATCAAGACAAACCTCGCACCCTGTGCATCAAGCCACTCAGAACAAACATGCATTCTGCAAGTCTCGCTACCAAGCGCCCCAATTTCAATACACACACACGACATTGAATCAATCAAGTCAAATCAACATTTTAAAAAGAGTTTGGGACCTTTTGGACTCTCATTTGCGATAATAACAGATCTGAAACTCTCTCCTCTCCATAACTCACGCCTCTATCTCTCTATCAACAAGATTGAAGCCAGTATATCTCTCCATCAAATCCCCACAAACTTTTCCACGTTCAAAGCTAAACCACCTCTCATTCTCTCTATAAAGCTAGCGTTCCTACTTGGGTTGGCATAAACAAGCGTGAAGGTTATCAATTCTCAAATTTTCATTCTCTCTCAGTAAGTTCATCTGCACTTTCAATCAACTATCTGCAAATGGGTCCGAAGAGAGCACGACCATCTTCATCTTCCTCATCCTCCTCCGGTAGCCACGAGGAGGACATTGTCGACCACACCAAGTTCTTGTGTCTAGAAGCCCAGCAGGAGTACTACCGTATTGTAGCGAAAACATTTATCAAGGAAAGAGGATTCAGACCCGAAGGCCAGGACGGACAGCTCTGCGCCATGATTCAGGAAGGAGGCTGGGGTGGACTGACTGCATCTCCCACGCCCATTCCGATGAGCATAGTCCAAGAGTTCTATGCCAATGCCAAAGTCACCATGAACAATTCCTCTATGGTTCGTGGTGTCGAGATAGCCTACAGACCCTCTGCCATCCGAAACGTTTTGAGAATCACCGCAAGACCACCAATAGGGGCGGCCAATTGGATCACAGGGGCACATCTGGAAACGGACTTGGAGCTTGTTATCGCTGAATTGTGGGTGCCAGGCACGGAGTGGACTTACAAAGTTGGCACGACCCAGCCTCGAATATTTCCAGCAGCTGCACTGGATCGATACGCCAAGGCGTGGAATCTGTTCATTTATGCCAAGTTATTGCCTTCCTCGCATCAGCACGAGATCACGATGGAAAGGGCTATAATACTGTGGGGCATAATTACCGTCGAGTACATTGATGTGGGGTATTTGATTCAACAAAACATTGTGAAGTATCTGAAGGGAACTACCACTGGGAGCATTCTACATGCTTTAGTGGTAGCCATGCTATGTGCGCATTAGGGGTACAATTGGGGCAACAAACAAATGCAATATCCAAGTCAGACATCACCCACGCCACCATTGCAAAATTTGGGGACTAGGCAGGCGGTGAACCACACCCGCGCTGACGAGGATTCATTTTAAGGCCCACCTTCCCCGAGCCATCCCAGCAGCCCCCTCAGCCTGATGAGGCAGGCCCATCCACCCGAGCACACCCGGTTCCTAGCGATCGACAGCTTCGAAGGTTAGAGCGCAAAGTCGACACCATGTATGACAATTTTGGGATGTTTGCTACCAAACTCACTCGGGCCTTGGCTGAAGCCTTTGCGCAGCAAGGAACAATGCTTGAGTGGCCGCAGTTTGGAACCGCAGTGCCATATCCACCACCAGATTCACCACCGGCGGAGGGTGGTCAAGCCGATCATTAGGGGAGTTTTTCTGTACCCTTTACCTTCATTCAATGGGGACATTGAATATTTTAAGTTTGGGGGTATTGGGGAGCATAACATAGTAGTTTAGCTTTATTTAATTTTGCATGTTTATATGTTTAGTTAAATGTTTGTGTTTATTATGTTTTAGTTGCATGTCTCACAAATATTTTTTGCTTAATAGAAATTCTTGCTTAGCTAACGATGATAGTGAATTGTGAAGGATTTAAGAACATGTTGGATAACACAGCTTAGATATAATGTTTTATACGATGAGATTCATGTTGCTGTTCAAATGCTTTCGATATGCACAAACGTGTTCACAATCACTTGTAGGTTTAAGAAGTTGTGTTGGATTGCTTGATAGAACATGTAGTTTTCAAAAGAGAAACACGTGGAAAGTGTTATAGACTGTATGAGCCATTGACATATAAATTTTGGTAGAACATGGGTATGCTATGTATTAAAAAAAATCGAATAGTAATAACGTGGCTAGTCTTAATTTGGGGCCCTGGCTTCTTGAGTAAGTATGCCCGAGGGGATTGTCTCTACACCTAGCGCCCTAAGGTCTTTTATGGTCTAGGAGTCGTTGGTTGAAAGCTCGCTAAGGGGTAGCAGTGTGCCTAATGGATTGAGACATTGCACAGTCATGTGAAAAAGAAAAGAAAAGAAAAGAAAAATAGCAATAAACACCGCGGGAAAGTGCGTAAATCACCCTCGTGTGTAGCAATAAAGCAATAAACCCATTGTTGAACCTTAGTTTGTGTTGATATGTTGAAACAGTCTGCGTTACATGAATATAGATGAGTCTTGCTTTAGACTATAATTTTTTGTTTGAAGTAGTGTAGCATATGTATTCTTTGCTTAGATCAAGTTTTGGTGAACATCACACACACACACAACATCTGTATAGCATATATGAAAGTATCTGAGTGTATGATGTTATGTCTATAGTTTGGTTTGAAATCATATTCTTGGATCTCGATGATTCACTGAGGTAATTTGGGCTTTGAAATTACATTATGGCGGGGATTATGTGAGACTAATTTGCATCATAGAGTAGTTGCATATTTTTGTAGTTGCATTTTCATTATTCATTAGTATGCATTGATTGAGGGCAAGCAATAGTTCAAGTTTGGGGGTATTTGATAAGTGGTGTTTTTACCTACTTATTGAATACCAATTCATACGAATTGTGCCCATCTCAAGTACATTTTATTGTGTTTTAGTTGCATTTCACGTTATTTTGCATTGCATTTACTTAAAACTCCTTTTGGTGAATAAGTGCAGGAATCGGCTTAATTTTGGTGGTATTAGAAGGCACGTGGCTAATAGATGTGTGAAGGCGAGGCAAAAATGAAGATGTGTATGGCATGGAGGTACAATGAAGTATAGAGACCAAGCATGGAGCAAGAGATCAAGCATGAAATAACAAATAGCAGCAGTAGCATGACATAAGCTAAAAACTAGAACCAGAACCTGCAGAGTGCAAGCCGCGTGGCCGCCTGATGTAATAACTGGGAGCGCGCGCTACCACGCCGAAACCCGACCATACAATGATACCTACTGCAAGTTACGCTGTGCATGAGCAAGACAAGTCACGGGGACGCGCGCACCACATGCGAGAGGCCTACCGACGGGCCAGGCGGACGATTACATAAGTCTCGCTACGCCATGAGAGACATATCTTTCGAGAGGCGCGCGATGCGCCGCGATCTTGATCTTTGTAATTTTGTTTTAATTTTAAATTTTAATTAAATGATTTGTAATTGGTTTTTAAACGATTTCGACTGGTGTCAGAGATAGACTGGATAATTTGGAGCGTATTTTCATCATAAAAACTAGGGTTTACACCTTGGGAGAGATTCCAATGTAGAACGAAGCCAAAAAGTCTACTTCTCAAATTCTTCTTGGGATTCTCTGCCATTGTTGATTTCTATTATTATTTACTGGATTTCTATGAGGATTTAAATGTTGATCATTGGTTTTTATTCAACGATTGGGTTTGATCGTTCTATCTTTCTTATTTCAATTGTTTGTTTATTGATCATGTTTAGCGTTGATCCCATAATGGCTTTTGGTTCAATCATGAACTAAACTCCATTATAGGATTCTAACGGATTTTAATATATAGTTTGGTTGCATGCTTAAATGCTAGGATTGTTTTGCATATCATATGGGATATTTATCATGATTGTTTTACATATATGAATGCTTGATTACCATTCATCTTAGTATTTGTATGGAATTGAAAATGAACATACAGGTATGGATTGTAGTCATGATAACATGTGAATATGGGGCTGTTTTATATGGCTTGCGTATTTTGTGAACCAGATAGAGATATACTGTTTCACCGTATGAGCTAGAATAAGGGTTTGAGCTTAAAATCAATATAATTGCAATTTCACATAGACATATAGTGATTTTGGTTGTATTGGTGATTACATGGAGTCTAACATCTGTAGATGCTGTGTAAGTAGGTTATAGTGCATTGAAAAATAGTTATAACTCTATTCGTGCTCTTGGCTATTTTTCTGTGATATGTCAGCACTTCTTGCATAATAGTGGCGATTAGATGAAATATTAAATGAAGTTAGGGTCCCATTATTTCTAGATTATATTTATTCTATTTGTATTCTTATTTTTAGTTATTAGTCATAATTAGTTTAATTCAACACTTTTAGTTATTAGTCTCAACATATAAATTCGGTGAGTTAATTGATGCATGATAGTTTAGATTTAACAACTTTCTCTGTGGGATCGATACTCTACTTACTCTGTATTAATTGTTGACACATGTATGCTTGCATGAGTTAGAGCTATTTTATTAGAACTATAAAAGAGGCAACAATAACATGTTTCTAAGTTCGATCATTTCAACAATTTAACGTCATTCAAGGTCATGAAACCACAAAGTCTAGCATGCTTGCTTTCTAAACATACAAGATAGTTATAAAACTCATATTAGTCATGCTTAGGTGTATTCATAACACATACGTGACACTAACACCGCTTTAGTTGAAAAATAGGCTTTGTTCATGCATTTCTCGAAACGTGCTACTCAAGTATGGTATATATATATATGTTTATGCTACATGAGCGAGTCTAATAGTGTCATAAAACATGATCACAAATGTCAGATTCTAGTCCTCAAGGTATCATGACAATATTCACATTCAAAGGTTATATTTTGATTTGTAAGGTATACTAATTTGCTCAACATGTTCATACTTTATTGCCAATCATATAAACACAAGCTAAATATTTATTCATGAATTTCTAAGTTATAATAACATGCTTTCAAATTCAGAATATCAACCAAGTAGAAATCATGCATGTTAGCTCACTAGGCTAAGTCTTTCCTTGAAAACATTTTTATCACAAGGCTTATTACGTTTGATCATGCTCAAAGGAACTATGTACACTACAACATGCTTATCTATGTGCAAAATCAATCATGTATAGCTCACTAAGTTCATAATTTGTAAAACATGATATTTACATAGTTTGTTTTCAAAACTTAAAGCCCAAATCTTTGTTTAAACCATACGTCTCCATTAATCATGCAAGTCTATGAAAACATGCTCACATTAGGTTAACATATCCACATATACATCATAATCATGTTCACATGCTAGCTTAAGTTATAACCACTAGCTCATATGGATTAGACTTGAAAAAAGATTGCTCAACTGAAATCGAAAGCAACGCAATTTGCGTTGCGCCTCAATCAATACAAATGTGGCCGGTTGTCTGCAGGTACTTAGTTCAGTATGAGCGATGCCTTGGCGAGAACTCCAGCCCAACCTCAAAATTTATAAACAAACTTGATTCTAAACATCCATATATCAGTTTAAACATGCTTGTATGATCATATACCAACTAATTAAACACTACTCAACCTCATCATCATCTAATTGCACATAATTAATAAATTGAAATTTCAAGAACTCAAGAATTCATTTTAGCAGAGAATGAAAATGGAAAGCTAGTAATGGATTTATACCTTTGTAATGTGAAAGAACTTGCTACTACTTGAACTCTTAAACTCTAAGGATGCTTATATGCTCACAATTCTCACTTAGCAATTCTCAACACTTGGAAAAATGGAAGGAGAGCTTATACTTATAGAACATCAAAAATCTAGACAATAACATTCTCCCCTAAATCAAACTCATGTGTTAAAGGATTGCATGGGGGTTAACAAGGAGTTGGTAATTGGTAGTTGGTTTTCATCATTATTCCCACTCCACCCATATCATCACTTAGATTACTAGTTTGAGCTTGGAAGAAGGAAGAGATAGTATGACTTAGCCTTTTTGGTAGTTCACGTGAATGTGAAAATAGGGAGCATTTTGGACAGTAAATTTGGGACAACCCAAATATTTAGCAATCTTGTAACACTTATATAATTTCCTACTCTTATGTTATATAGTATACCCATATCAACCATATATTATAATTAAATGTCACACTTAATAAGTAAGGTTTCAATGTAGTAGATGAAATATGGAAATGTAATACACATATAATCCATGTACATTTTACTACAATGGTACACTTTAACAGTTCATGATATATTATTTCCATACATGCCTACATACATATTGTCACATAGATAATATATTTATAACATATAGTTCCAATATATTTAGTCACAATGCCCAAACAATATAGTTTTATAAGACTTAATATATAGTCACAAAATGTCACACTACACTATATGGTATAGTTGTATTATTGCTCATATGCACATAATCACAATATAATATTATTATATTACTAACTTACTTATTTATGTTAAATATAGAAATCATGCACTTCCTTAATTAATTAACAACAATATTAATCAATCATTGATCAATATATTTATGGATTTCCATAATCATTATTCATCTTTATAATAATCACCTATTATTAATTAATTACTAAAATTCCATATTCTACCACAACCATCATCAATTAATTAATATAATCCTTAATTAATCTTCATTATTAAATAATTAATATACCACACGCCAATTAATTAACTTAATAGTATATTACAACAACAATTAACAATTAATATTTATAATTTCATTGTTAATTAATATTACTGTTAATATTTCCCATAACCATGCCACACAAGGCTTTAATGAGTTCATCACAAAACTCCACATATCCTCAATTATCCAGTTATTTAATATAATTGAGTTATCTCATTTCATAACACAAAATCGTTCATATTCAAATTAATATTTATTTCAATTAATATATTAATTTAATAATATGTGGAAATTCTCGGGTATTACATCCTCCCCCCCTTATAAAAATTCTTTCCCGGAATTTCTACAAGGTCACACAAATAGATGGGGATAATCCCGCATCATCCTATCTTCTAACTCCCATGTTGCCTCCTCGACATCGTGGTTACACCAAAGTACTTTTATAGAAGAAATAACTTTATTCCTTAAGATTTGCTCTTTCCTATCGAGAATTTGGACAAGAATTTCTTCATACGCTAAATTCTTCTCCACTTGAATGGGTTCATAAGAAATCACGTGCTTGTAGTCAGTCTTGTACGGACACAACACAGATATGTGAAACACGTTATGGATGTGCTCCAATTCAGGTGGTAGTGCAACTTTGTATGCTACTTCGCCCACTCGCTTTAGTATCTCGAACGGTTCTATGAATCTTGGACTCAGTTTTCCTTTCTTGTCGAAACGGATTTTTCCTTTCCATGGAGATACTTTCAAGAATACAATACTGCCGGCTTCAAAATCTAGTTTGGCCCTTATCACTTTCACCATATCCGCGGTCTGTCTGAGGATGATAAGCAGTGCTCAACCTCAACTGTGTTCCCATCCTCTCTTGCAAGCTCTTCTAGAATTTTGATGTGAAATGCGGGTCTCGGTCAGAAACAATCGATACCGGCACTCCATGTCCTGAAACGATTTCCTTTATGTACAGACTCGCTAATTGATTTAAACTGTAGCGGATCTTGATAGGTAAAAAATGTGCAGTCTTCGTAAGTCGATCCATGATGACCCAAAGGGCATCCAAACCTTTCTATGTAACTGGAAGTCCTACCACAAAATCCATCGTAATATGCTCCCATTTCCACTTTGGTATTTCCAATGGTTGTAATAACCCACTTGGTCACCGATGCTCTATTTTTACACGTTGACACGTAAGACATCTACTTACGTACTCCGCAATTTCTCGTTTTAGATTTGGCCACCAAAAATGTTGCTTCAAGTTCCAGTACATCTTTGTGCCTCCCGGATGAATGGAATACGTCATATTATAAGCCTCGTATAAAATCTCCTCTCTTAACTTGGCCACTGCCAATACCCATACTCTCCTTTTGAATCTTAAGATACCATCCTTATCTATTTGAAACTTTTCTTCTTCTTTTTCCATGATCCTTCTTCTGATTTTCACACATTCTCCATCTCTTTCTTGGGCTTCCTTTACTCTATCCAACAATGTCGGACAAGCTTCCATTACAAATAACTTCTCTTCAGACCTCTCGGGTCCCTTCACTTCTATTTCCAATTTCTCCATATCTCTTATTAACTCTTCCTGAGTCATAAGTTGAAACAATTTCTCCCTTCCTTTCCTGCTCAGAGCATCGGCAACTACGTTTGCCTTCCCCTGGTGATAAAGAATTTTGCAGTCATAATCTTTGACTAATTCTAACCACCTCTTCTGACGCATATTCAACTCCTTCCGTGTGAAGATATATTTCAGACTTTTGTGGTCCGTATACATCTCACATTTCACTCTGTACAAATAATGTCTCCATATCTTTAACGCAAAAACTATGGCCGCTAACCTTAGGTCATGAGTAGGGTATCCTTTTTTGTAATCCTTCAATTGTCGTGATGACCTTCCCGTGTTGCATAAGCACACAACCAAGTCCTCTATGCGACGCATCACTGTACACCACAAATCCTCCCGTATCTGGTAATGATAATACAGGTGCCTCGCTTAATCTCTTCGTTAACTCTTGAAAACTCTCTTTGCATTTGTCGGTCCATACAAATTTCACCGTCTTCCTCATCAAATTAGTCAACGGGGTTGCTATCTTAGAAAAATCCTGGATAAATCTTTGATAGTACCCAGCTAACCCTAAGAAACTTCTCACCTCCGTCGGAGTTCTTGGTTGTTCCCAATTACTCACTGCTTTGACCTTTTCGGTGTCTACTGAGATTCCATTCTCATCCACCACGTGGCCTAAGAATTGAACCTTCTTCATCCAAAATTCGCACTTAGAAAACTTCGCATACATCTTCTCCACTCGTAGTGCCTCCAAAACAATATTCAGATGTTCGGCGTGTTCTTCCTCCGTCTTCGAGTAGATCAAAATGTGGTCGATGAAAGCCACTACGAATTTATCCAAATATGGCTTGAAAACTCGATTCATCAAGTCCATGAATGTTGCCAGAGCATTAGTTAAACCGAATAACATTATCAAAAACTCGTAATGTCCATAACGGGTTCAAAACGCAGTCTTTGATATGTCTTAATCCCGCACTTTCAGTTGGTGATATCTCATCCGCAGGTCGATCTTCGAGAAACACGTCGCTCCCTTCAGTTGATCAAATAAGTCATCTATCCTCAGTAATGGATATCTATTCTTGATCGTTACTCTGTTCAATTCTCGATAATCGATACAGAGCCTCATTGAACCCTCCTTTTTTCTTAACGAATAACACTGGTGTTCCCTAAGGAGACACACTTAGTCAAAAATAACCTTTATCCAATAACTCTTGAAATTGAATTCCTTCATTTCTACCGGTGCCATACGATATGGAACTTTCAAAATCGGTGACATTCCCGATGCTAAATCTATTACGAATTTGATTTCTCTGTCTGGAAGAAGGCCAGACAGATCGTCCAGAAACACATCCTGAAATTCACTCGCTATGGGTATATCATTAATCTCTACTCCCCTTTTTGGAGTATCCACAACGTAAGCTAAATAACCTACACATCCTTTCTTTAACAATTTCTTGGCCTGCATCATCATAACGCAACATGATTGCTTAAGCGATGAGCTACCATAAAACACTACCTTAGACTTACTTGGAGTCTGAAGGTTCACACATTTGTTCTGACAGTCAATTACTACTACATGGTTATATAACCAATCCATTCCTAGTATTATGTCGAATTCTCCTAGTCTAATAGGAATCAAGTCAACGCTCAGTTCATGTTCTCTAATGTTTGCGCGATAATTTCGATAGACGTATTCTACAGGGATTATTTCCTTATTCGCAACTTCTATGTTCAAAGGATCTTCTAAACGTTCTCGGGGTGTACTAAGTTTATTAGCAAATTCTTTGGATACGAACGAACAGGTGGCACTAGAATCAAATAGTACGTAAGCATTTATATTATTGATTGGGATTATACCTGACACCACGTCCTTTGCAACTACGGCGTCTTGGATGGTCATATTAAAGGTTCAAGCGGTCGATCGATTGGGTTGCGCATGTCCACCAATCATCAATTTACTGCCTCCTCCTTGGCTTCCGCCAGCTCCACCGCTTCCATTCTTTGGGCATTTACTTATCTGGTGCTCTGTCGATCCACAAGCAAAACATCATCTAAACTTCTTCGGCTTCGGGCAATTTGGCGATATGTGCCCCTCTTGGCCACAATTATAGCAGGTGTTTTTCCTCTTCCAGTATTCTCCCTGATGACTTCTTCCACATTTGTTACAAGCTTCGGTCTTCTTCTTGAAGTTTCCCTGGTGACTCCCACCTTGGTTATTGTTTTTGTTGTTGTTGTTTTCCCATTTCCTCTTTTCGGAGTTACTTCCTCCGCTGCTGCTCCCTCCACGATACTCACTACCAGCGTTCTAATTCGTCTTCTCCTTATGATATAAACTTAAGGCCTCACTGCCACTTTTCGCAATGATTCCCTTCTCCAATAATGTTGTAAAGGAATTAATCTGGAAGACCGATACCTTATTATATAACCATGGTTTCAACCCTTGCTCAAAACGTCTCGCCTTCCTTTCCTCATCCACAACTTGGTGTTCTGCAAACCACGTTAGTTTATTGAACTTAGCTGCGTACTGCGCCACCGTCATATCACCTTGTTTTAATTCTAGGAATTTTACTTCCATCCTACTCTTCATACTCTTCGGGAAATAGTTCTTGAAAAACAATGTCGTAAACCTCTCCCATGATATCCTACATTTCCCCGCTCTCTGCTGATTGGTTTCCCACCAATAGTTTGCTTCACCCCTCATCATGTATGTGGCAAATACTGTCTTCTGGTCTTCACCCATGCGAGCTATAGTGAAGGCCTTCGCGATCTCCTTGATCTAGGTTTGCGCAATTATCGGGTCAGTAGTTCCCGCGAACTCTGGGGGTCCTACACTCTTAAAGTCTTTGAAGGTTATTCTTTGGGACGGCTTGGGGAGCGGGTGGTACGGGTTCGCTTTTCCCTCGAGCTTCTCCCAATAAATCTACCAATCTCTGTATCGGATCTACATGACCTCTCTCATCATTAACTGACTCTTCTGGGACAGTTATTCTATGTCTGGGCAAAATTTTCTGCATCACAAAATTTTCATTTTATTATCTAGTTATAATGCTTAGACATTTCTCAATAGAAAATAACTATAAGTTCATAACACGTTGCTAAAATAGGATCATTTATATTCATATGCCAAAGGGTTACATTTCATATTCTTTGCTATCATACTGCTATAAATGATAACACATATCCCCTAGTATCACAAAAGACGGGAACATACTAACCTACTACCCCTCTAACACTTTTCAAAAATTTGGGGGTTTACCACTATCTCACATCTTACACAAAAGATTAAGATTAACAACAACATATTACAACACATAAATAAACTACTACTCTACTGAGCTTTTCCCTCTAGACTCAATCTAACATCCCACGCTCAACGTCGCTCTGATATTCCTTCTGTGTGATGTGCACCACCATGTCTCGGCTTATGGTATGCCGGGTTTGTCCTTGCTCAGCTGGGTAATGATGTACCCCATCTATCAATCTCTCCACGGCCGTACGAAGAGCATAGCCCATCTTGTTCATCTTCCTCCTCTTGCACCGCACCTCATCCTATAAATCATCTGCCCTATCATTGGCTTCCTCCAACTTCTCCTCGAAGTGAATCTTATCCATCACCTCCATCTCTAACTGAGTTCGGAGAGCCTCTTTCTCCGCCCTCTCACTCAAAACCTTTTGCTCTAATTCCTCTAGTTTTCCTGCCACCTCAACATTCCTTGCCATCGCTCGGTGAAACAAAGCTCCCATCTAGATCCCTGCTTCCTTATGGTGAGCAATCTCCACTTCCATCTCCTGCATCACTATTTGCCTCTGATGGTCCTCGTCCCTTAATTTCTGGAACGCTGACTCCTTCTCCCTAGCCTCAGCCTCTAGCTCCTCCACTCTACCTCTTAACTCCAATATTTGCTCCTCATACTCTCCTAACATCCGATCCTCAAAAGTAGCCTCGTCGGAGTCCATCATAGGCTCGGGCTCCTCCTCTAAAGGCTCCTCCTCCGAATTAGACTCCACCTCTTACTCATCGTCATCATCAAAAGGGGTCACTACTTAAATAGGCTCTGCTATCAAGGGTGTCTCGAACACTACGTGGATATCACGCGGGTCCTCCTCTACTACTCGGCTAGGTCCTCCCATATCAGTCATCCTACAATCACCAACATAAGATAACACAAACAACAACTCCATTAAAATGTTAACAAACATAAGTTCATTATATAGAATGAACTTACATTTCATAACACACTAAGTCTCTCAAGAAAAACTCTACATGAGTTTTATCTCCTTCCTAACTTCTAAGTTCTCCCAAGCTATAATCTAAGGACACTCGCTCCTAAGGTTTATAACTACAACTTTGATACCAACCTGTGACGCCCCCAAATTCAGACCTCCACTTGGTCACTCGAATTTGGTTCATCACGTTCTCATGGTAAAACCATAATAACTAAAATAACTCATTCACAATGGAAAATCTAATTTAAAATAATATTCAATAATTTATTATAATTATTCCCCCAAGTCTCGCAACCTATAATACTTAATAAATTACATAATAGTATCAAATAAAGTCCCATTACATAATCCCACTTAAGCTTAAACATAGTCTGAAATAGTCTTAACATAACATAATAGCTTTAAACATAAAAAGGACAAGCTAGTCGGTAGCCTTGTCCTTGCCCTTCGCTTGTCTCTTCTCCAGACACCTCCCCGCTTCTTCCTTAACCGAAAGGTTTTAAATAAGCAAGGATGAGCACAAATTGCCCAAAGAAGTAATTTACAACAAGGGTGTAGGATATAATATCACAAGGTTTGAAATATCGAAGGGTTATTTCTAGGATAGTTCAAAGTGTCGAAATAACATCATGAATAAGGGATATGACAATTCAATATAAATCAATGTATATATATATGAATTCAACGGCTAACAATGTATCCAATCGGATAAGAAATTTATCTTGAAAGCGAATACTAAGGACCATTGAACTTTCACTAGAAAGTTCTGGATATTAAACTAATAACCAAAAATATCAAGTACTATAGATGATCAGTCTACAATACTTTATGTTATGCATAACACCACAATAATATTTATTAATGTGTTGGGGTTTCCAACAACATACACTCCCCTTACCAAAAGGGTTGTCCAACTCAGTATTCAAGATTTCCGCACCAATCAATTAGTTTGGACAATTTTTATAAACATGCATATAGTCTAGCCGAATCAAATGGCATCGACTCTTTCACAATATTCAAGGACAATACCAATTTCAACATGAATAATAGCTTTCACAAGGGTTTAACATACTAGCTCATTTTAACGAGAAAGTAATATAACTTGTATTCAAAGGGATAAGCTTACGATATTGTTCGAATAAATAATGCAATAGTATTGCACGACAATATTTTGAGTAAGGTTAAAGAAACTTGACTTACACGTAGTTTATCCTCGTTTAAGAACTCAACACTTTCGAATCCTATTTATAATGTATTTATATGTTCAAGGTGTTTATTAGCTAACATAGTCTTTAATCAAGCTTGACATGATACAAGTATGCACACATAAGGTACAAATTCAGCTTATAAGTTATCCTGAACCAACTACTTAGTTACTTTACAAGCAAATCAAGAATACTCAAGGTTAAGACCTCCTCTACTCATGGACTTTTAATTTTAATGCAACACCAACTTATCAACTAAGCATCACACATATATATGTACATCAGTAGTTTTTAGATCACATTTAGCATCATAAGCATCACGTAGTTACTGTCCAAAAGATCAGAAGTCACTATCTGGAATTCCAGATCATGCAAGTTCATTTATATGGCTAAGTTTAGACTCGTGTGCAATTGCTTGCCGTCCTCTCACTCCAAATTAAAACTTCAATTTCTTTGATTGTGATCTCTGTTTGGCTTGAACACACAATCATATTTTGTCATGTTAAAGGCTTTCACATGCTTCATAGATCACTCTAGGTCCCTTCTTGCATAACATGTTTCTAAGTTCGATCATTTCAATAATTTAAGGTCATTCAAGGTCATGAAACCACAAAGTCTAGCATGCTTGCTTTCTAAACGTACAAGATAGTTATAAAACTCATATTAGTCATGCTTGGGTGTATTCATAACACATACGTGACACTAACACTGCTTTTGTTGAAAAATAGGCTTTGTTCATGGTTTTCTCGAAACGTGCTACACAAGTATGTTATATATATGTTTATGCTACATGAGCGAGTCTAAGAGTGTTATAAAACATGATCACAAATGTCAGATTCTAGTCCTCAAGGTATCATGACAATATTCACATTCAAAGGTCATATTTTCATTTGTTAGGTATACTAATTTGCTCAACATGTTCATGCTTTATTGCCAATCATATAAACACAAGCTAAATGTTTATTCATGCATTTCTAAGTTATAATACCATGCATGTTAGCTCACTAGGCTAAGTCTTTCCATGAAAACATTTTTATCACAAGGCTTATTATGTTTGATCATGCTCAAAGGAACTATGTACACTACAACATGCTTATCTATGTGCAAAATCAGTCATGTATAGCTCACTAAGTTCATAATTTGTAGAACATGATCTTTACATAGTTTTTTTTTTAAAATTTAAAGCCCAAATCTCTGTTTAAACCATACGTCTCCATTAATCATGCAATTCTATGAAAACATGCTCACATTAGGTTAACATATCCACATATACATCATACACATGTTCACATGCTAGATTAAGTCATAAACACTAGCTCATATGGATCAGACTTGAAAACAAATTGCTCAACTAAAATCAAGAACCGCCAAGGCAATTGTCTTTGCGTCTCAATACAAATGTGGTAAGAAGAAACCATGCTCGTTCAGCGTAGTATAGCGATCGCTTCTCGGCGAAACTCAAATTTCAACCTCAAAATTTATAAACAAACTTGATTCTAAACATCCATATATCGGTTTAAACATGCTTGTATGATCATATAACAAGTAATTAAACACTACTTAACCTCATCATTATCTAATTCCACATAATTAAGAAATTGAAATTTCAAGAACTTAGGAATTCATTTTAGTAGAGAATGAAAATGGAAAGCTAGTAATGGAATTTTACCTTTGTAATGTGAAAGAACTTACTACTACTTGAACTCTTAAACTCTAAGGATGCTTGTATCCTCTCAATTCTCACTTAGCAATTCTCAACACTTGGAAAAATGGAAGGAGAGCTCATACTTATAGAACATAAAAAATCTAGAAAATAACATTCTCCCCTAAATCAAACTCATGTGTTAAAGGATTGCATGGGGGTTAACAAGGAGTTGGTAATTGGTAGTTGGTTTGCATCATTATTCCCACTCCCCCCATAATCATCACTTAGATTGATATCTTGAGCTTGGAAGAAGGAAGAGATAATAGGCCTTAGCCTTTTTGGTAGTTCACGTGAATGTGAAAATAGGGAGCATTTTGGACACTAAATTTGGGACAACCCAAATACTTAGCAATCTTGTAACACTTATACAATTTCCTTCTCTTATGTTATATAGTATACCCATATCAACCATATATTATAATTAAATGTCACACATAATAAGTAAGGTTTCAATGTAGTAGATGAAATATGGAAATGTAATACACATATAATCCATGTACATTTTATCACAATGGTACACTTTAACAGTTCATGATATATTATTTCCATACATGCCCGAATACATATTGTAACATAGATAATATATTTATAACATATAGTTTCCATATATTTAGTCACAATGCCCATACAATATAGTTTTATAAGACTTAATATATAGTCACAAAATGTCACACTACACTATATGGTATAGCTATATTATTGCTTCATATGCATATAACTTCACAATACAATATTATTATATTACTAACTTACTTATTTTTGTTAAATAAATAAATCATGCACTTCCTTAATTAATTAACAACAATATTAATCAATCATTGATCAATATATCTATGGATCTCCATAATCATTATTCATCGTTATAATAATCACCTATTATTAATTAATTACTAAAATTCCATATTCTACCACAACCATCATCAATTAATTAATATAATCCTTAATTAATATTCATTATTAAATAATTATTCTACCACACATCAATTTACAACTAATAGTATACTACAACAACAATTAACAATTAATATTACTTAATTGCTCATCTTATAATTTCTTTGTTAATTAATATCGCTGTTAATATTTCGCATCACCATACCACACAAGGCTTCAATGAGTTCATCACAAAACTCCACATATCCTCAATTATTCAGTTATTTAATATAATTGAGTTATCTCATTTCATAACACGAAATCGTTCATATTCAAATTAATATTTATTTCCATTAATATATTTATTTAATAATACGTGGAAATTCTCTGTATTACATATCAAGTAGTGCACATATATATAATTCATGTACATTTTCTATTATTTATTACCATGGTATCAATTATTATTATAATAACTTAATGAAAGCATTATTAATTTAACAATTGATCTTATTATATGTTAATAGGGTATACATGAATTTTTACCACACACTTCATATCATATAACAATATTATTATAAACTCACATGAATGCAAATAACTCTTACTATATAGTCTATATATAATATATAGACATATTAATGTGTCACCTTGTATAATATAAAATATATAGTTAACGTCCATATAATAAAGGTTTACTATTCATGTACTTGCACAAATTAATCAAGTAAATAAAATCATATTATATTTATTAATCTCTTACTTATTAATTATTATTTATTCATAATAATTATTAATTAACACATTATCAATTAATTTCTCATAATTCAAATTAATCAATATATTCACATCTTGCCACCATATTCAAATAAATAGAATATTTAATTATTAATAATCCTATCAATTCCTTGATATCAAACTCTTAGGGTTAGTCCACCAATTTAAATAACTATTAGTGACTCCCTTTAATCATTTCATAAATTCGCATAACCACATAAGGTTTAAATATACTCACAAAACTAACTCATTAAATTAAATTACATTTTTAATTAATAAGGAGTTTAAAAATTTACGGTCATTACATCCCCCCCCCCCCTTATAAAAATTCCTTCCTCGAAATTGTAAAAATAAGGTTACTAAAAAAAAAATGGATAATTCGCTATCATTTTCTCTTCTAGCTCCCACGTAGCTTCTTCTACTGCGTGATTCCTCCAGAGAATCTTAACGGAATAAATAATCTTATTCCTCAACTTCTGTTCTTTCCTATCTAGTATCTGGATGGGAACTTCCTCATACGATAAGTCTTTCTCGACTTGGATTGGTTCATAGGAGATAACGTGCTTGTAGTCTGGTTTATACGGCCGTAATACTGACACATGAAACACATTGTGAATGTGCTCAAGTTCAGGAGGTAATGCTACCTCGTACGCCACTTCACCGACTCACCTCAGAATCTCGAATGGTCCTATGAACCAAGGGCTCAACTTGCCCTTCTTCCCAAAACGAATTCCCTTTCCAGGGAGATACTTTCAGAAACGCATAGCTCCCTACTTCAAAATCTCTCTTCTTGCGATGTAAATCTATATACTTCTTCTGGCGATCTTGAGCTGCTACTAGTTGAGCTCGTATCACCCTGATGATCTCCACCGTCTGTTATACCAACTCTGGTCCCAACAGTCGACGTTCTCTAACTTTGTCCCAACATAAGGGCGTTCTACATTTCCTCCCATACAGTGCTTCATACGGCGGCATTCCAATACTGGCGTGATAACTATTGTTATACGCGAACTCTACTAATGGAAAGTGATCCTCTCAACTACCGTTAAAGTCCATCACACAAGCTCGGAGCATGTCTTCAAGTGTCTGAATCGTTCTCTCACTTTATCCATCTGTTTGTGGATGATACGCGGTACTCAATCGTAGTTGTGTCTTCATTCTTTCTTGAAGACTCTTCCAGAAGATTGACGTGAATCACGGATCTCTATCTGATACAATAGATACCGACACCCTATGCCTCGAGATAATTTCCTTAACATACAACTTGGCTAACTGGTCCAAACTATACTTAATCTTAATTTGCAAAAAGTGCGATGACTTAGTAAGACGATCTACAATCACCCATATGGCATCGTGCCCTTTCTGCGTGGCCGGAAGTCCCACCACAAAGTCCATTGTGATGTGCTCCCATTTCCATTCTGGAATCTCTAATGGTTGTAATAACCCGCTTGGTCGTTGGTGCTCTGCCTTGACTCTCTGACAAGTTAGACATCTACTTATGCATTCTGCAACCTCTCTCTTCATGTTTGGCCACCAGAAGTGGTGATGCAAATCTTGGTTCATCTTCGTGTTTCCTGGGTGTATCGAGTATCTCGTCTTTGTATGCTTCTTACAAAATCTCTCTCTCGGTTAGATGCAGTAACGAATCCCAATCTAAATTCGCTTTTCAAATATTAGCAGTCCAGTGCCATCAATCTTAAATTTCAACTCATCACCTTCAGTTAATCGCTTCTTGATGTTATTTTAATCTTCAACCTTTTCTTGTGCTTCTTTAACCTTATCTAATAGAGTCGAACTCGCTGTCATTGTAAATAATTGTTCGTTGGTCTCCATCGGATACATAATTTCCAAGTCTAGTCGTTCGAAATCTTTCACAAATTCTTCTTGAATGGTCAACTTTAATAACTTCTCTCTACCTTTTCTGCTCAAGGCATCTGCCACTACATTTACTTTGCCTGGATGGTATAGAATCTCACAATCATAATCTTAGATCAATTCTAGCCATCGGCACTGCCTCATGTTTAACTCTTTCTGCGTGAAGATATACTTTAGACTCTTGTGGTCCGTATATATCCCACCCTTCTCGCTATACAAATAATGCCTCCAAATCTTCAAGGCAAAAACTACCGCTGCTAACTCCAGATCATGAGTCGGATATCCCTTCTCATAATCTTTTAGTTGACGTGAAGCGTACACAATGACTCTGCCGTGTTGCATCAGTACACAACCAAGTCCCTTGTGTGACGCATCACTATATGAGACGACCCGAGAATTTAAACAATTTATTAAAATCTTAAATGATTGATTTAAGGTCAAATAATAGACCTAGACAGAAAATAAGTGTATGCGTTTGATATTTTTGGGATGGAATTTCGAGGATTTCAAAATCCTGTGTAGGCTTTTGGTGAATTATTCAGGATTAAGTGTATATGTGAATATGTTCTGTGGATATGGTATTATATGTGTTCAGAATATGTGGTTAAGGGTTAAGGGTTGACCAGATAAATTTTATCAGTATCAAACCCTAATATTATTAAGCACGTCAACGTTCAGTAAGAAAACCCAAATGATGGATAAGAAACCCTAGAAATCGGTTCTGAAACTCTAATTTCAATTTCGGGAATTTGAAACCCTAATTCGGAACTTAGAAACCCTAATGTACAGTTATGGACTTAATTGCTAAATTAGCAATTTAAATTGGGATAAAATAATCCTAATTAATAAGATTGATTTATGAATGGGAAAGTTTAATTTAATTCGAGAATCCTAATTACAATTTAGAAATATTAATTTTCTATTTTTTTGAAAACCCTAAGGGTTAATAATCAGTAAATTTTAAGTCACTATATATGTATGTATATTATTGATATTTAAAACTTTGTGTTATCTGTTGATTTAATATGTGACAACATATGTGAAGTGGTGCATGGATCAATAAACATATATACTATAGTTATGGATATATACATTTATAGATTTCATTAAAAAAAAAAAGCTTCAGAACCTAATTATACATTAGGTGAGACAATTAAATAACCTAAGGTTATGGTAATAAGGAAATGTTAGTATTTAATATGTATACTAATTTAAGTGGATAATCTTGTTATTTCAAGTGACTAATAATTTTAAACCTATTTCGTGTAAACCTAATTAGGTTATGAGCTAAAGTCACATGTATAAGTAATTAAATTTCATAAGATTGGAAATGGAAACCCTAAATAAACAATTTGGGTAGCATATATTAAAATTGTTAGACTATGTTCATTACATGGCCCAAAACAATTAAAGGGGAAGCCCAAAAGAAATAAAATACAAGCCCAAACTTAGTCTACTTGATTAAGGGTATTTTAGACCTTTGATTTATCTAATTTATGCATTAAAATAAAGGTTAAATGAAGTAATTAGTGGGTATATATATAGCTGGCCCTATTAGGCCTTTTAAGGCAACTAATTAAGCTAAACAATGTCCATAATTAGTAACTCTTACACACAAGTACATGGTTGTCAAGCTCTCATTGGTTGCAAATCTATTAAGCACTCTTAACCACATGATTAAGCTTAATTGAAAAGGATAAGGTGAAGCCTTTTATCCATGGGACAAGGAAAGTATGGGGGATAATAATGAATCAACCATTTCATTTGCTAGAATACTCCACTTTCTCTCATTCTTCTTCTTCTAACTTTTTCTCCCAAGCTAGCAACTTCAAGAGAGAGAAAAGAGAGAGAGGTTCGGTTTTGAGAGAGAGAGCAAGGGAGGGAGAGGTGTGCTAGGTTAATTGATGCATCCTAAGTTCATTACTTACTTTGGTAAATCAAGGAAGGTAGCCATTAAATCAAGGTATAACCTAACTTTCATTTTCTTCTTCTACTTTGTTTTATAGCTTGAGTTTTGTTGGGGTTATGAACAAATACTCAAGATACCCTAGTTCTACATATCATCATGTATGGAACTAAGTATCTTGAGTGTTGGATCAAAGGTTTAGAGGAAGAAAATGAGCTTATGTTCTCCAATGGTGAAAACTCTTGTTTTTTTTCTTCCACTAAATCTTGTGTAACTCAAGTTTTACAACTTGGATTTATGATCTGTCAAAAGGGGGTGCTAGATACATGAGTTACCTAGTAAACCCAAGTGGTAGAACACAAATCTAGCAAGTTTTGAAACCCTTGGGACTGTTTTACCCAAAACAGTCCACTTTGAATGTTAAGGGTTCAAAACCCTAAAATAGTTACTATTCCATTTTTCTTGAGGCTGTTTCGGTCAGTTTCTTGTGTTTTAAAAATCCGGGAAAAATCATAGAGGTACCTTAAGAAATTATCTATGTGTAGGAAAAAGAACGGACGTGTTTTGAGTTATAGGTTGTGCGTAATGACTATTTCCGTAAAGGACTCCGAAATATTAACATTCGAATATCTCACTGTGTATAAACTAGAAAATTCCAAAATTTGTACAGTAGGTTCATATATGCTAGGATAGCATACCCTAAAAATTTTAGATTTTTCTGAGCAAAACTCAATTTATAAAAAATGAAGCAAGATCCGAGTGTTTTGGCCACTTTTAAAATAGTAAATCATTTTCTAAAATTTTAGAAAAATTTGGGGATCATTGTTTGTTCATATTCTGTCAAAATCCCGAAGTTGAGAATTTTTGGAATTAGTTTACTATTTTTCCTAAAAATGATTAAGTTATGAATAAAAGAAAATAAATAGTTAAATGATGTCTTTAATAAGAAAAATGTGATTTTTATGCTTGAATACTCATAATATGTTATATCATGACTATCTTAGGGCATTTTGGCAATTTATGATAAGAAATATCATTTATGACCTTTTATGGATATTAAATAAGAGGTTTAATAAAGGGTGAACAATTAGAATAAATTGTTTATTAATCCAATAAATTATTAAAATATTATTATGATATTAATAATATTAGAATATGATATTGTTAAGTAAATAAAAATATTAAGATTAATATTTCTATAAAATATTATTAAATGGTTAATAATATTTTATTTAATCACCAATAAATGATTAAAATGTTATTAAATAATTAATAATATTAGTAATGGAAGAAGATATTAATAAATAAGATATTATCAAATGATTAAAGTATTATTAAATGATTAATAATATTAGATTAAGATGTTAATCTTAGATTAAAATATTATTAAAAGATTAATAATATTAAAGTAAAGTATTATTAAATAATTAAAATATTATTAATTAAATAATAATATTAGAGATTAAATAAAATGTTATTAATGTAATAACATTAGTAAATGATTAAAATATTATTAAATGATTAATAATAATAGTAAATGAATAAAATATTAGTAAATGATTAAAAGTATTATTAATTTATTAATGATACTAATGCATAAGTAAGATATTATTAAGGTAATAATATTAATGCATGATTAAAATATTATTAAGAGGATTAATAATATTAGTAAGACATTAAAATATTATTAAGGTGTTAATAATATTAGTAAGCTAGTAAAAAAAAGTATTATTAGGGAACTAATAATACTAAGAGGTAATTAAATATTATCAAGATTAATAATATTAAGTGAATTAAAGGTAGTTGTTATCTGAAAATTATTGCAAGTCTATGAAAATTGTTTTGACTGATAAGAAAAAATTTCTAAGATATTGTTAAGTGTTTAGGCAGAGTTTAATTGAACTTAAACTCGATGATTATCCGACTAGGCAATCGCTTGGGATGTTAGAATTTTGTCGAATTCAAATCGGACTTAAATAGTCTGACTTAATGCTAAGTCTTATGTGTATTGTAGACTGATAGGATTATGTGCTATGTGTTTAGGTTAATCTATGTGTATATATATATATATAGTAGTATTATATTGTGATGATATTATTCTAATATTGGAGATCTATATTACTAATATTAGGTCTTCAGATAAAGCGTTATAAATTGCGTAGTGGTAATCAACGGTTCAGACAAGTTTTACTTAACTCTACTAAGAGTTGTTTTATTCAGTTATGCTTATGGTTAATCGTTGTTGATTGTCATGAAAAATTGTACTCTGTAGATATTGCATGTATAAGTTAAGTATGAAAGGCTGATCACCTTCATTACTAGTTGGTCCAGATATATTTGTTCATGTTCAATACTTGTTCAGTCAAAAGTTTATTCGTGCTAGTTCTCAATTATATTGATGAATTATAGCCAGCTTATTATTCAGACTCTTTCAATCATGATATATCCTTAAATTGTATTTAAACTTGTTGGGCAACTTTCATGCTCACCCTTGCTATATCATGATAAAACATTGCAGATAAGGCGAATGCGTTGGATTCAGGAAAAGGATAATGCCAAGTTCAGCTTGGGATAAAATATGCGGCTAATTTGTAATGGTATAGCTTGATAATAATGATTATGTGTTAGACAGTTTATGAATTGTGTATAAGTCAAGGTTACTCGATTTTGGGGAATAGTGTGTAAAGTGTATTGTATAAACAATTTATGTTTATATCTTCCGCAAATAGTTATAGAATGATTGAACCGAATCCGCGGTGATTTGGGACCCGGATTTGGGGCTCTCACACTATACACTATAAATCCTCCCGTGTTGTCCAATAAAGCCAACACATGTGCTTGACTAAGCCTCTTCTTCAATTCTAGGAAACTCTCTTCACACTTCTCCGTCCAAACGAACTTAACTATTTTTCTAGTAAGATTGGTCAACGGTGATATGCTAATTTCGAAAAATCCTGAATAAACCTTCGATAGTATCCCGCCAATCCAAAGAAACTCCTAATTTTTGTCGGCGTCTTCGGCTGCTCCCAATTGATAACCGCTTCTACCTTCGCTGGATCCACCGAAACACCATTCTTGTCTATAACGTGCCCTAAAAACTGCACTCTTTACAACCAAAACTAACACTTGGAGATTTTTGCATACAGCTTCTCCCTCCTTAATGTCTCCAACACTATTAAAAGATGCTCGGCGTGTTCTTACTCCTTTTCTGAATATACTAGAATGTCATCGATGAATACGACAACAAACTTATCCAAATATTGCTTAAACACTTTGTTCATCAAATCTATAAGTGCTACTGGCACGTTCGTTAATCTGAATGACATTACCAGAAACTCAAAGTGTCCATACCGAGTTCAAAATGTCGTCTTTGGAATATCCTCCGGCCTCACTTTCAATTGGTGATAACCGGTCCTCAAGTTAATCTTTGAAAAGTACTTTTCCCCCTTCAACTGATAAGACAAATCGTCTATCCTGGGCAACGGGTACTTGTTCTTAATGGTGACCTTTTTCAACTCTCGGTAGTCGATATAAAGTCTTAGCGACCCATCATTCTTCTTTACGAATAAGACTGCTACTCCCCATGGTGATATGCTCGGTCGAATGTATCCCTTATCTAACAACTTTTGTAATTGAGCCATCAGTTCTTTCATCTCTACCGGTGCCATACGATACGACGCTTTGTATACTGGTGATGTCCCTAGTGCCAAATCAATGACAAACTCAATCTCTCTATCCGGTGGCAATCCCAGAATCTCGTCTGGGAAGACATCAATGAAATCCCTTCCAATAGGTATCTGACTCAATTCACTCTCGACTCATTGAGTATCAACCACGTGAGCCAAATAACCTATACAACCCTTCCTAAGCAATCTCTGCATTTGCACCATCGTCAGATAATGAGATTGTCTCGGCGATTTACTACCATAAAATACCACCTTTGACTTATTCGAAGTCTTTAGGTGTACACACTTCTTCTTACAGTCTATAACTGCTCCGTGAACCGATAACCAATCCATCCCAAGGATTACATCGAAATCCCCCAAACGAATCAGTATCAAATCCACTTTGAGCTTAAATCCTCGTAATTCAGTATAACAATTCTTATGAATCTATTCTACAGGGATAATCTCCTGGTTCGCTACTTCTACGTTCATAGGGTGTTCTAATATCTCACGGGGTAAGTCTAACAGTTTAGCAAATTTTTTGGAAACAAAAGAGCAGGTAGCACACGAATCAAATAACACGTATGCATCTATATCATTGATCGAAATGATACCTGACACCACGTCTTTAGACTCCACCGCATCCTGTACGGTCATGTTGAACGTTCATGATGTTGGTCTATTCACTTGACTGACTGACCCTCCAATGTTCAGACCATTGGTGTTGTTATGGTTGTTGTAAGACCCCAACTTTTATGAATAAAGAATAATTTTCTCGAAATATATTTTTGAATATTATGGTGTGGATTTGATATAATGTTATAGTTGTGGGTAATATTTACAAATTTTACAAATTAAGCAAGTGGTTATATAATATTCAATTGGTCAGGGAATATTCATTTTAACAGAGAATATTTGTACGACGACACAATCATTGGTGGACCCCACAATGGAAGTATTATCGTAAAATGACAAAATTATCTTTTTATTAAAAAAACGGCGAAAGTGTTACCGTTAAAACTGTTGAACTACCCGATAGTAAAAAAGACGATGTCTGGCGTGGTTGCAAAGTAGCACACGGTATTGATTATTGATGCTTATGTGAGAAGTCACTCAGTTATACTCAATTATTGCTATAGTAATTACTGCATCATATATCTCATATTATTGATTCAATTATTGTCACAGTATCATCTGCATAATATGATATATTACTAAATCAATAATTGAGATGACAAAGTTATTCATATTATTAAATTGCAATATTTACAATGTCTAGAAGTTCTGTCAAGGAGAGGTTAGATAATCTAATTACGCGCCAATAGGGAGAAATCCTTATCAGAAAGCCCCCTTTTTCCTTGAAACGACCTGATTGTTAAATATTGTGAGTTATGATATTAATAATGAATAGGTTCATGTTGATTAAAGATGAATTTGATAGTTCCATTGTGTTGGAATTATTAGTGTTAGTGGAAATCGACCTTTATTTTGATAATAATTGATGTCTGGAGGTTATATTGACCAAATGGGTAATTAACCGGATAAATGAGCAATTAATTGCTATTGATTCACATGATTATAACTATTTGTTCACATGTGTGTACTATTGATTCACATTCATTTACTATTAGGGGAGTTGGTGCAAGATTGATAATACTTGCATGGCTAAGTTAAAAATGGAGGTATAGATGGAGGTACTTTGTAATTCGTATTTTCACATGTCTAGAACTATTGATACACATGATTTATTATTGAATCACATTATTTAATATTAGGGGAGGTGGTGCAAGTTTGATAATACTTGCAGGACTAAATTAAAAATGAAGAAAAAGAGGAAGGTATTATACTGTAATATTTTGAGCCCCAAAATGTGCAATTATCGAATCTATATTTTCCTATAAATAGAAGCTCATTCTTCCTTCATTTCTCACCAATTCACTAAAGCTATAAAGGAATTATTATAGAGAGAAATTCTAGAGAGAAAGAAGAAGAGAAGTCTGCTACTTCTCTACTCCAGTATCCAGTTTCTTTCTAAGGTAAGGGGTATTATTTCATTCGTATTCATGAAGAGAGTTTATGTTATTCCATTCTTTATTATTATGTTGGAATAACATGTCTATGCGAAGTACCACATACATGGTAAAATTCTTCTGTTATTCCATTCTTTATTATTATGTTGGAATAACCTGTATATGCGAAGTACCACATACATGGTGAAATTTTTCTATTATTCCTTTCTTTATTATTTTGTTGGAATATCCTGTTGGTACGTATTATGAATGACCTGGTTCCATTAAGTATTATTCTGTTGGAATAACCTATCTTTCTTGACTTATCGCATGCACGGTGATTTACATTGTTATTCCATTCTTTATTATTACATTTGGAATATCACAGTCGGTCTGCAATTACGCTGACTTTGGTTCCGTTCTTTATTATTCTATCGGAATATCACATGCATGCGTTCTGCATGACACAGGTTCCATTCTTTATTATTACATTGGGAATAACTTTTATGCATGTAGTCTATCGCACGCATGGTGAATCCTTTTGTTATTCCATTCTTTATTATTCTGTTGGAATAACCTGTCTATGTGGATTACCACATGCATGGTGAATGATCCTTTGTATTCATTCCATATTAAATTGTGGAAATGATCTGTCTACGTGGATTACCGCATGGCGGGCGAAAATCCATTTACAGTTCATATATTCTATTATACTCTGTTGGGTAAAGTTTTAGCTTCTATACTCCATGAAATTAGTGGAATATCCTTGATATTTGCGCTTCATCCAGTATCTTTTCTTGGAAATATTCTTCTGAGCATTCTTGAATTTTACTCTACAAAGTAGTATCATGTTGACAATTTGGACATTATTGATTTCTGGATAAATTAAATTATAAATCTTTAAAATTTATCCTTGAACTTGTTTTATTGAATTATTATGTCATTGTCATCATCCTCATGCTTATATTATGATTAAAGTCATCTTTGGCTTACGTGTAAAGATGGACTTGGTATGATTGTGACCAGGGATTATTTGGTATAATCATGACCATTGATGATTACATGAATATCCTTGGCCGTGGTGCATGGATGATGTGCTTAATTTATTAAGCTGAGTCTCAGCGATAAAATTGATGAAAATATTTTTAAATCATAGAAGATAGTAGATTTTATGCTCTACTTGACTCTTCTAATGGATTGCTTGTTCCGCTGCAGTTAAACTTGTTGTCTATTATATTCTATCAGTTTAACATTGTTGGGGGCTAATGATAATTTATTCTGCATTATCTTAGTCATAATATTTCTTACTGGGCTAGTTGAGCTCACCCTTTCTTTCACTGTTCTCTTCAGGAAATGAGAACGTAGCTGGGACTAGTTGGGGAACGGAGTGACGGTCGGATGATGATAGCATTAGTAGTCCTCATTATTACGTAAAATAATAGTGTGATAATAAATGTAATGAGGACTCCATTTGAGTGTGGATATTGTCTAGATGACAATATTTGTATTAAAACTCATAGCATATGTTTTGTGTCGTATTTTACACGACGTTGTATAATTAAGTTTTTATTGTTTTTGTACCATGTATTTGGCGACTCAAGATGGGTGATGTATACCTATTTTGGGGGCGTCACGATTTAATATTAAAGCTTAGGGATATAATCCTGGTGAGATGTGAGACAAGAACTAGGAGGGAGGGCAGAGGGAATTCCTTCGCTAGTATGACCTACCTAAGTTTATTTGGTATTTAATTGGTTGGTCAGAGTATATGGATAATATGTGACATGTCAATTAACCCTTGTTTTGTGGCAGTATTTGAAAATGGCATCCGAAAATATGGAGATAAGTAATGATGCACATGAGACCGTGGAGTCACCACAGATTAATACCCAGGATAATGTGCAACAGGAAGATAATAATCCTCAGGAAAACAACAACGATCAAATGATGAACGATGGGACATTCAGAGGTTTTATGCAATTTATGCAACATCAGGCGAGGGCGGCTCCTGTCAAAAATGCCGGTGGAAACACTGACAACTCTCGGACGGTTACTGCTAAGCAGTTCAAGGAGCTGGGACCACTAGAGTTTTTTGGAGAGCCAAAACCACTTAAGGCGGAGACGTGGATAAAGCAGATCAACAAGATATTTGATATCTTGGGATGCTCCGAGGAGCAAAAGGTTTCATTTGCCACCTTCATGTTGCGAGCAGAGGTAGATTACTGATGGGAATCTGTAAAGTGTACTCAACCTGCCACACTCAAAATGTCTTGGGAGAAGTTCCAAGAACTATTCAACGAGAAGTACTTTTCTGAAAGTATTCGTCACATGAAGGAGGTAGAGTTCATCAAGCTTGAGCAAAACAATATGGCCCGTATGCGCGTCTGAAGCTAAGTTTGCCGAGTTGTCCCGGTTTGCATCCCACTTAGTTGACAACGAAGAGAGAATGATGTGGATGTTTCTAAGAGGTTTGAAACCCGAGATACGTCAATACCTAATTTCTCACAAACTGTGTTTGTATTCAGATGTTGTGAATAGGGCTTAGTTATTGGAACGTGATAATGAGTCAACCCAACCAAAGAGAGCGCAAAATGAAAATGATAATACCAAAGTGGTAGCGGTCATCGAAGCAATCGACAACAAACGTGGAGGGAATCAACACGCCATAAATGATAATCACTTCGGTGGTAATCATGGCCATGACAATAAGAGTGGACATTTCAAGAAGAGGAGATTCAACAAGGATGGAAAGACCTCAGCACCAGCACATGTTGTTAAGGAAGGAGAACGACCACCGATCGTATGTTACAAATGCGGAGGGGAGGGAAATATCAGTCCAAATTGCGTGATGCAGTCCAAAACGTGTTATAATTGTGGAAAAGAAGGTCACCTAGCCCGATTTTGTCGTTCACCAAAGTCAAGTCCAGCTGGGATGGAGGCATCAAAGGGTGTCCCATTTAAGACAAAACTGGTAGTTCAAGGGAGAGCGTTTGTCGTAACCTCCCAAAAAGTGAGGAATTCGAACGAGGTGATCACGGGTAAGCTAATCATAAACTCTAGCGAAGTTTATACTTTATATGATACCGGTTCTACCCATTCTTTTATTTCTCCTACTTGCGCTCAACGTTTAAATTTGACTCCGAAAAATTAGACTTTGACTTATCTATTGAAACTCCGTTGGGAGAAATCTTCATTACATCCATAGTTTATAAGTCTTGTTTGATTCAAATCGGTAACCACACGTTACTTGTCGATCTTATTTCTTTGAAAATACTTGCATTTGATGTGATTTTAGGTATTGATTGGTTAACTACTCATCATGCTAAAATTGATTATTTTCGTAAGGTTGTTAGCTTTCATATTCCTAACCAACCTATTATATGAATTCAAGCAACCAAACCATTAAAGTTATCACTGTCATATCAAGTCATAAAGCTATTCGTTTATTAAAAAACGGATGTCAAGCTTTCTTAGCCCATGTCACGGATTTAAATAAAAATACGTCAGATTTGAATGATATTTCTATTGTTAATAAATTTCCTGACGTATTCCCTGAAAAACTTCCTAGCCTACCCCTAAAGCGTGAAATTGAATTTTGTATCGACCTTGAATCCGGTACAAAACCCATTTCCAAAGCCCAATATCGAATGGCTCCTATTGAACTTCAGGAGTTAAAAACCCAACTATAGGAATTGTTAGACATCGGTTTCATTCGTCTTAGTATGTCTCCTTGGGGTGCTCCTGTATTGATTATCGGGAGTTGAATCATGTCACCATCAAAATAGGTACCCATTGCCTTGCATTGATGACCTGTTTGACCATTTGCAAGGAGCCAAATTATTTTCAAAGATTGATCTTCGTTCCGGATATCATCAGTTGAAGATTAAAACTGATAACATTCAAAGGCGCTTTTCGAACTTCGATGCAGGAATTATGAATTCCTAGTCATGTCTTTTGGATTGACTAATGTTCTTGCTGCCTTCATAGATATGATGAACTGAGTATTCAAGGAATATTTGGATCACTTTGTGGTCGTCTTTATTGATGACATCCTCATATACTCCAAAACCCATTAAGACCATGAACAACACTTAAGGCTGATACTCCATAAGCTTTATGAAAACAAGCTATATGTCAAGTTGAAGAAATGTGATTTCTGGCTTGAGGAAGTTTCATTCTTTGGGCATGTAATATCAAATCATGGAATATCTGTTGACTGAAATAAAGATTGAAGCAATTCAAAGTTGGGAGCAACTTAAGTCGATGAATAGAAATGTCGTAGCTTTCTCGGCACTTACACGGTTATTATCGGAGATTCGTAGAAGGGTTTTCATGAATCGCTACTCCATTAACTCAGCTGACTCAAAAAGATACAAAATTCGGTTGGAGCGAGGAATGTGAAAAGAGTTTTCAAGAACTCAAGAGGAGACTCATTTCAGCACCTGTTCTGACAATACCATCTGGCTCGAAGGGATTTGTCATCTACAGTGATGCTTTATGCAAAAGGTTAGGATGTGTTCTCATGCAACATGGGAAAGTCATAACCTATGCCTCGCGATAACTCAAAGAATATGAGAGGAATTATCCTACTCATGATCTAGAGTTGGCAGCAGTCGTTTTTGTGCTTAAGATTTGGAGGCATTACCTGTATGGAGAGAAGGTGGATTTTTATACGGATCATAAAAGCCTTAAATATTTCTTCACTCAAAAGGAACTCAATATGCGATAGCGACGATGGCTTGAGTTGTTGAAAGATTATGATCACACTATCCAATACCATCCTAGAAAAGCGAACGTAGTAGCTGACACATTGAGTAGAAGATCATATGCGGGCACGAGTGCATTATTGTCAATGCAAAGGCCCATTGTGTATGACTTGGAAAGGATAGAAATAGAGTTAAAGACTCTAGGGACCCATGTGATGATGGTGAATATACGAGTGGAACCGACTTTGATCGATAAAGTTAAAGCTGCTCAAGCTATAGATCTGGAGCTGATACGTATGAGGAAGAAATTACAAGAAGGTGCTATTCTGGAAGCAAGAATCGATGAAGAAGGAATACTTCGAGTTAACTCCAGACTTTGTGTTCCTAACAATTCTCACTTGAAGTACAAAATCATGATGGAGGCGCACAACACACCATTTGCAATATATCCTGGGAGTACCAAAATGTATCGTGACCTTAGACATACATTTTGGTGGAGCAATATGAAGAGAGAGATAGCGGGGTTTATCTCAAGATGTCTAACTTGTCAACGAGTCAAGGCAGAGCATCAAGTGCCAAAAGGTCCATTGCAACCACTTGAAATTTCAGAATGGAAGTGGGAGCACATTACCATGGATTTCGTTACTGGTCTTCCCAAGGTTTCTCAAGCCATAGATGCGATTTGGGTCATTGTTGATAGATTGACCAAGTCTGCTAATTTCTTATCGATACGAGAAACTTATAGTCTTGCTAGTATGTACATAAACGAGATTGTAAGATTGCATGGTATGCCAGTATCCATAGTTTCTGATCGAGACCCAAGATTCACTTCAAGATTTTGTGTTAGTTTGCAAAAAGCTATGGGCACGGATTTACGATTTAGTTCGGCATATCATCCTCAAACGGATGGGCAGTCGAAAAGGACTATTCAAACACTTGAAGATTTATTAATACTCTATATCCTTGATTTCAAGGGAAGTTGGGACAAGTTCTTACCATTGGTGGAGTTTTCCTACAACAATAGTTATCAAGCAAGTATTGGCATGGCTCCATTTGAGGGAAGAAAGTGTCGTTCTCCAGTATTTGATAAGTGTATTTTATATACGCGATTTAATATCCAATTCATGCTTATTTGTTGCTAAATTCTTGTGATCATGTTCACTTTTACTTGTTTTACGTTATTTCATGTGTAGAATGGTAGTTGTGGCACTCAACGTACATTTGGATATATGTTGTGTGATTTAGAATTAACTGGAGCATATTTGGAAGCAATTTAGTAGAGTAGCTAAGTCAGTTAATAGAAGATAGGCCCGCCGGGGCGAGCATGAATAGATTATACACCCCCGCCGGGGCGGGGGGTCTTACACTACAGTTAACAGGAACATAGCTCGCCGGGGCGAGCATTATTAAACTACATACCCCCGTCGGGGCGGGGTCTTCATACAAGCAAGACAGGAGCATAGCCCACCGGGGCGGGCTTACATAGTATATAAACCCCCGCCGGGGGGGGGGGGGTGGAAAATATGAGTGTCCTGTTATGTTTGCAATTCCTCTTGGGCACAAATTTTAGCTATTTGCATGGCAATATAACTATATTTGATAGAGAATTCGGCTGGGACTTATGTGTTGGACATGATATACTAAAGGAATAACAACTTCAACACAGAGAGAGAGACATATTACGAAGATCTACGTTCAGTTTTTGATAACAAGTGTGGAGGAGTATTTCGAGGAGTTTTCAAGATAATTGCGATTCTAGTCTACGTAAAAGGTGTTTTTCAATATTCTTCGTGTTAGATTATTATTTCTAATTGGAAGAATGATTTCTATGATTTATTCAGTGTTTATTTTGTTTATTATGAACTAATTCACTTTTTACGCTTGTGATGGATCCTTAAGTGAATCGATGGTTTTGTAATCTTTGATTTCCAATTTAATAAGTTATTTCCAGTTTATCTATATTGATTTGTGCTTGAATCTATGAATTTCTTAATCAACAATCTTTGTGGATTTGGATGGAATCTAGAGAGGATATTCAAATCTAGACCTAGTTGATATAGCATGTGTTCAGGATTTTGTTAGTAGCTTAAACTTGATGAGTGTTAAGGTAGAGATATGCTTGACACCGCATGTAATCGGATAGAGAACTTATTCTTCAACCTTCTTCAATTGTAATTCACATAGAGATATAATGGGTTAGTTGATTAAGGTGTTTTGCAGATTTCTATCTTAATTGTCGAATGATGTTAATACAGTATTAGTGCATCGAGAGGTGGTTAATACTACGTTCGTGTTCTTGATTAATAAACCGAGATAGTGCGTTGAATTGGGATAAAGGTGTTAAAATCAAAGTGAAGCTTAGGGTGAAATCATAAGTCTAATTCTCCATTAATTGTTTGAAATTTGATTTTTGATATTAATTGGTTGTTTTGTGTTAGTTTAATTATTCTTAATTTTAGTTGCGTTAATTTAAATTATTGAGTTGATTTGTTTAATAAAATTAGGGTTAATAGAAGATTGGTAATTCTAAGTTACGGTTATTGCTAATTAGTCATTGTGGGAACGATACTCTACTCATCACTCTCTTACTTGTTGACCACGTATACTTGCGTGTTGTGCGTAATTAGATTTTACCCAACAAGTTTTTGGCGCCGTTGCCGGGGATTTTTAGTATAAATCTTAATCGTTTTACAATATCAGTTTAATTAATCCAGTTTTACGTAAACATTTTTATTTTTGTATTGTTTCTTCTTTTTGGTGTTGGAAGCGGTTTATGCAAACTTCGGTCCCAAAATCGGAAAAGCCTTTTAGGATGACATTGAGAAAAGGTTTGAGAGGTTGAGTAAGTGGATCAAGGAAAAGCGGGCAAGAATTTGAAACATCTCGAAAAAAGAAGAGTAATAGTAAAAAGCGGTAGAAGATCGGAAAGCATTAAGGGACTTCACAACACCCAAAGTGATTGAACTGCAATCAAGCATCACCAGGCCAGCAATAGTAGCAAATACGTTCGAAATTAAGCTTGGGATGTTACAAATGAATCAGAATTCAATTCACTTTGGGGGATTTACAAATGATGATCCGAACGAGCATCTAGTCATCTTTCTGGAAATGTGCGACACCTTTAGGTTCAATGGGATGTTAGATGAAGTGGTGAGACATCGATTGTTCCCATTCTCTTTACGGGACAAAGCGAAGAGTTGGTTACATTCTTTACCGTCCGGTTCGATAACTACATGGGAGGATTTAGCTAAGAAATTCCTCGCAAAATTCTTTCCACCGGCGAAAACTGCGAAGATGAGGAATGAGATTACGATGTTTGAACAGCAACATGGGGAGTCATTATATGAAGCCTGGGAAAGATACAAAAAATTTCCAGAAAATGCCCACATCATGGGTTGCCCCAGTGGCTACAAATGAACACCTTTTACAATGGACTACATGGGAATCTCAGGACAAGTATTGATGCAGCATCGAGCGGAGCATTCATGGCTAAGAGTTATGAGGAAGCCTACGAGTTGATTGAAATCATGGCGGCTGATAACTACCAGTGGCCCATAGCAAGAATGACATAGGTGAAGGCAGCTGGGGTATTAGAAGTAGATAGTATGACAGCGATGCAAGCACAGATATCTGCACTTTCAAAGAAGTTGGAGTCGGTGACAGCATCACAAGCACAACAAACACAAGCACAAGTACAGCAAGTTGCAATAATATGCGAGTTGTGCATGAGAGAGCATCCAATGGAGCAATTTGTAATTAATCCACCAGCTGTGCAATTCATCGGCACTTACAACAAAATTCCTCAAAACACATATCAGAACACATACAATCAAGGAAATAGGAATCATCCGAATTTCTCTTGGAGCAACAACCAGCAAAATTAAGCTTCATGACAATCATATCCTCTAGGTTTTCAGAACCAGCAACAACCAGCTCAATATCAAGAAAGGAAACCCGATCTTGAGGAAGTGTTGGCAAAATTCATGACTAGTACCGATTTGGCTATAAAAAATCAAGCCATGGCTATGAAATCACAAGAGATGGCGATCAAGAATCTAGATAATCAGATAGGTCAAATGGCATTGACATTGAATAATAGACCACAAGGGACATTACCAAGTGACACCGAGAGAAATCCTAAGGGTAATCACGAGCAGTGTCAAGTCATTATATTGAGAAGTGGAAAACAGCTTGTTGGTTAAGAGCTAGAAATTTCGGTTACAAAGGAGGTTGAATCAAAGAAAGAAAATACAGTGGGTGAGGTAAAGCAAGGGAACGAAAAACAAATGGAAAAGAACAAACCAATTAACGAACCAAATTTATCCTCCCCACCATTCCAATGAAAGAGTTCAAAACACAAAAATTAGACAAGCAATTTTCAAAATTTTGGATGTTTTCAAGAAACTTCAAATCAACACACCATTTGTAGAGGCCTAGAACAAATGCTTAGATCTATGAAAATTTATGAAAGGGATTCTATCAAGGAAAAAGAAATGGGAAGATTTTGAGGCTGTGGCACTAAAGATGAGTGTAATGCGGTATTACAATGAAAATTACCACCAAAACTCAAGGACAGGGGAGCTTTACTATTCCATCCGATCGGGGAGATGCGATTGATTTGGGGTGAGTGTAAACCTTATGCCATTGTCGGTATATACTTAGAATTGTGTTTACTTTTTTTGTCCTACAAATATCACATTACGGTTTGGCGGATAGGTTGATCCACATATCAGAGAGGCATAGTAGAGGACATCTTAGTGAAAGTGGATAAGTTTATTTTCCTCATGGGACTTTATCATTCTAGATTTTGAGGAGGACAAAAACATCCCAATTATCTAGGGAGACCATTTTTTTGCTCTGGGGAGGACACTCATAGATGTACAAAGGAGAACTCACTATGAGGGTCCAAGATCAAGAAGTGAAATTCAATGTGTTTAAGGCCATGAAATTCCCTACAGATGAGGAAGAATGTTTTCGAATGGATTTAATTAAGCAAATCATTAGTGATAACATGAGCAAAAGTTTGGTGAACGATCCGTTAAAAACAACGTTGTTGGGAGATGAAGAGATTGACGATTCGGAATTGGTGGATTACCTTCAATTGCTAGACTCATTTCCACGAGAACCAAGATTTAGAACACCATTTGAACCACTGCAGACAGAGGAGGTAACCGCAGAAAAACTGAAACCATCCTTAGAAGAGCCACCAAAGCTGGAACTTAAGCCACTTCCTAAGCACCTCAGGTATGCGTATTTAGGCAATTTAAATTCTTTACCTATTATTATTTCAGCTGCACTTAACGAATTGCAGGAAGAAAAGTTGCTGAGGGTGCTTCAGGAACCAAAATCAACTATTGGGTGGACAATCGCCGACATAAAGGGAATCAAGCCTTCATTTTGCATGCACAAAATTTTGATGGAAGATGAGGCAAAACCAACGGTGGAGCAACAACTGACAACTCAATCCAATTATGAAGGAAGTTGTGAAGAAGGAAATTCTGAAATGGTTAGACACCGGCATCATCTACCTAATTTTTGATAGCAAATGGGTTAGTCCATTCCAGTGCGTACTGAATAAAAGAGGAATGACGATGGTGCAGAATGACGACAATGAGTTAATCCCAACTAGAACAGTGATAGGTTGGCGGGTTTGCATGGATTAAAGAAAATTGAACAAAGTAACCCGAAAAGATCATTTCCCGCTGCCTTATATTGACCAAATGTTAGATAGATTGGCGGGACACCAATTTTACTATTTGTTGGACGGCTACTCGGGCTACAACCAAATAGTCATCGCTCTAGAGGATCAAGAGAAGACCACATTTACATGCCCTTATGGCACATTTGCATTTAGAAGGATGTCGTTTAGGCTATGTAATGCACCTGCAACTTTCCAACGGTGTATGATGGCCATTTTTTCAGATATGGTGGAGAAAAATGTTGAGGTCTTCATGGATGACTTTTTGGTCTATGGGGACAGCTTCCATAATTGCTTGAAGAATCTGGTCATGGTTTTGAAAAGATGTAAGGACACGAATCTTGTACTAAATTGGGAAAAATGCCACTTCATGGTTGAAGAGGGCATAATTTTGGGCCATAAGGTATCAGCTCAAGGATTGGAAGTTGACAAAGCGAAGCTGGAAACTATTGAAAAATTGCCCCCACTGACCTCAGTGAAGGGTATTAGGAGTTTCTTGGGACATGTTGGGTTCTACAGGAGATTTATAAAGGACTTCTCTAAAATTGCAAAACCTCTATGCAGTCTTTTAGAGAAGGATGCAAGACGGCGTTTGAATTATTAAAGAGGAAATTGACTACAGCCCCCGTTATAGTTGCACCGAATTGGAGCATGTCATTCGAGCTTATGTGTGATGCAAGCGACTTCGTGGTTGGGGCTATTTTGGGCCAACGTCGAGACAAGGTGTTTCACGCCATATACTACGCAAGCAAAACACTTACAGAAACTCAAATGGACTACACCACCACAGAAAATGAATTGCTTGCAGTGGTATATGCGTTTGACAAATTTCGGGCTTACTTGATCGGGACTAAGGTGATAGTCTATACAGACCATGCAACAATTCGGTACTTGATAGCGAAAAAGGATGTTAATCCACGCCTTATCCAGTGGATTCTCCCACTTCAAGAGTTCAATTTAGAAATAAAGGATATGAAGGGGACAAAGAATCAAGTAGCTGACCACTTGTCTAGGTTGGAAAACCATGGGAAACCAAAAGATGACAAATGTGAAATCAACGAATCATTCCCAGATGAGCAACTATTTTGGATTTTAGTAGAGATTCAGTGGTATGGCGATTATGCAAATTTTGTTGTGAGCAACATTCTACCACCTGACCTCACAAGGCAACAGAAAAGGAAATTTCTGCACGACGTGAAATGGTACATGTGGGATGATCCATATTTGTTCAAGCAGTATGCTGACAAGAAGATTCGACGGTGCGTCCCATGTAGTGAAGCGAAGAATATTCTGCATGAGTGTCACTCATCGGCATATGGCGGGCATTATGGAAGTGAATGGACAGCATCGAAGGTGTTGCAATGTGGTTTTTATTGGCCCACATTATTCAAAGATGCCCACCAGTTTGTCAAACAATGCGATATGTGTCAAAGGGTGGGAAACATTTCGAAACGTAATGAGATGCCCTTACATACGATTTTGGAAGTGGAAATTTTTGACGTATTTTGTATCGATTTCATGGGACCATTTCCCTCGTCATTAAACAATCAATACATTCTACTCGCAGTGGATTACGTGTCAAAGTGGGTTGAAGCTGTAGCTCTACCAACAAACGATGCCAAGGTGGTCCTCAAATTCTTTCAAAAGAACATCTTCACGAGGTTTGGCACACCAAGAGCAATTATCAGTGACGAAGGTAGTCACTTCTGCAATAAGTTGTTTACTGCTCTTTTGGCTAAGTATAGGGTCAACCACAAGATAGCTACTGACGTATCACCCTCGAACCAAACAACAAGCCGAGGTATCAAACAAAGAAGTAAAAAAGATATTGGAGAAAGTGGTGAATCCGAGTCGGAAAGATTGGTCGCTGAGATTGGATGATGCTTTATGGGCCTACCGGACTGCATACAAGACGCCAATCGGGATGTCACCATATCAATTACTGTACGGGAATGCATGTCACTTACCGGTCGAGCTACAACATAAGGCATATTGGGTGGTGCAAAAACTCAATTTTGATTAAAAAGCTGTAGGAGAGAAGAGATTACTTCAATTGAATGAACTCAACGAGTTTTGCCTTCACGCCTATGAGAATGCCAAACTATATAAAGAAAAAGTCAAAAGATGGCACGACCAGAAAATTTTGCGTCGAACATTCGAGCCAGGTCAATCAGTACTATTATTCAACTCAAGGCTGCGATTGTTCCCTGGAATGATTAAATCAAGATGGTCGAGACCATTCACGGTCAAGCAGGTATTCCCTCACGGTGCGGTTGAAATTTACAATCGCAATCCACTCGAAACATTCAAAGTTAACAGACACCGTCTAAAGCATTAGTAGGGTAGCAAAGCCAACACCGACGTGATCGCCATCACATTGGCCGACACAACTTAAGCAGGAAGTAGTCAGGCTGAACGATTTAAAATCAAGCGCTAATTTGGAGGCAACCGAATTTTTAGTTCTTTATCATATTTTATACTCATAATTTCTTAATCGTAGTTTTCATTTCAGTATTAGGTAGATGAATAAAAGAAAAATCTTGTTAATCTCTCCACAATACATCATGCTATAAATAATTCACTAATATTTCTACTTTATGTTATGTAGGTTTGAAAATGAAGCTTTAAGTGAGCAAAACTGAAGCACAACTGCACTACAGTGAAACAAAAGATAGGAAATGAGGCATAGCCCATTGGGCAGGTGCCTTTTCAAGATATAACCCCCAAAGTGGGTCCTCATTTCGATATTACAACCCCCTTTCTAGCTTATACACACCCACGAAATCCAATCAAATCAGACGACAGATAGTGGGCGGTTATTTGGTCTTCTCCCCTTCCCAATAACACTCCACTTTCACACTCCCCTACTACTTCATTACTCCATAACCACCACCCACTAACATTACTTTTTCCCCACATTCCCAATACTCCATAACTCTTCTCCACCTCTCCACCTCTTTACTCCACCAATGATATCCTTCCTTCTCCATCTATAAATACCACTCCATCTCATACAAACCCTCCCACCATAATTGATATAAAGCAAAAAGAGAGTATAGTTGTGAGCCTAGAGAGTTAGGGTAAGGCCAACACTAGGGAGAGATATGGCTTCACAATCATCGTCCAAATGCCAAAGGGGGGAGAGTTCACGCCCATCCCAACCAACCCTCACCTTCGATCGCCAGAAATTTGCAAGTGCCGCCGCCGACCGGTATGACTACATGCTCACCAAAGCACTTACACCGGAGCGGGGGTTGGCACCGGATCCTAACGACGGGGAGCTTATGCCGCAAATTTACCAGAAGGGATGGACAAAATTCACCGAGGAGTTGGAACCAATAGTAGTCAACATTGTCAAGGAGTTTTACGCAAATGCTGAAGACAAAGAACCATTCCACGCTTTTGTGCGAGGACGGTTGGTTCCATTCAATGTCGACGCCATAAATACTTACTACTAACTAAGGGTACCTCGCCACTGCTAGTATGAGCATCTACGTACTTCTGACCTGGATTTTGATGCCATTATCACGGAGATGACAAAGCTGGGAACGTCATGGATGAAAGGTCAGAAGGGAGGCACCGTGTTCCACAGCTAGGACCTTAGCTGATATGGCAAAATTTGCTATGCCTTCCTCTGCGCGAATTGCTTCTGTCCCAACACACTTCGGATGTCACCAAAGAGATGGCGTTACTGTTGTATGCCATTGTGCAAGATTTTATTATTGACGTCGGAGCTATCATTTGCTTCTCCATCCGCTGGAGCCTACTTGGGAATTTTTCTAGAGGCTTACCACACCCATCACTCATATGTGGGTTGTGCCGTCAAGCAGGTGTACGATGGTCCGATGATGAGCCCACACAAATGCCGCTCGCGTTGCTTGATTTGAGAATGATAGCGTGGTATTTTGTATGGGCATGGAGCGAGTCACATCCATGTGGCTTGGGGTTCATTTTTCCATCATCGTCGGAAGACAACATGGATGCTACAGAGGCATCAGGGGACGATGATGAACTAATGGGTGATCAAGGGGATGAGCAGGTACCGCAGGCCGAGGCCATATCTAGATCTCAATTCCTCGAATTCAAAAATCAGCTGAATGCACACACTAAGGAAACTCATCGGGAAATGCGCCAATTGGCAATGAGGCAAGATCACATGTTCGACGCTATGCACACATCTTTTGCCTCGTTGAACACAACTCTTCAAAGTTTTAACTCGGCGGCACAATTTCCATACCAACAGCCCGGACCAATGCCAAGGTTCCCACCGAGTGATTCCGATGAAGAAGAACAAAAACCACCTCCTCAGACTTAAGCGATAAAGGGAAGTCCTCATGTCCTTATTTTGTCTATTCATCCAATGAGGACATTGTCTAACTTAAGTTTGGGGGATTTAAATACATGTTTGCATGCATTTAGTTCATTTAGGTTGCATTTTTAATTTTTAATTTTTGTCATTGTCATTTTAATTTCTGTATTGCATCTTAATTTTAGTATTGCATGATAGCTTAGGTGCATTCATTATAGCTTAGGTTAATGTTTGTCAATGCATAGTAGATAATTTTGTAATGCATTTTGCAATCTATAAAAAAAAGTTTAGTTTGTAAATATTGTGTTTGAGTAAGTCCATCAATGTTGTAGTTTATATTATTTGTGGGCCAATGATGTGATTAACAATAAGTTACCAAATATAGTATTGAGTATTAGAACTGTGACACAATGATCGTTTATGAATCGAATCTTGAGCTTGTTTGAAATTGGTATAAAAGGATAGCACGATAAACAAACATCTATGTTGAGTGGGCAATTCAAATTGATACATAAATGGTCTCTAAAGGATAATGCTAGAGTGAATGACAAAACGACAAGGATGGACAGTAAAGGCGAAAGTTAGGCAAGAACTTAAGTTTGGGGGATGAAAGGTGGGGTATATAATCTTCAATTTATGTATCTAAAAAAATGAATAAACACCATGACTTGCTTGTCTAGTTTTGTAGCCTTTGTTACTTGAGTAAGTAAGCTCGAGGGAATTGTCTTTACACCTAGCGTCCTAAGGTCTTAATGGTCTGGGAGTCGTTGGTCGAAAGCTCGTTAAGGTAGCATTGAAAAGCTTAAAGGAATAAGACATTGCATGCCTATGTGTATAAAGATGATAAAATGGGAAATAAAGAGCAAAAAGCCCCCGTGGATCTAAGAAAAAAAAAGAAAATGAAGTATAAGTACCTTGCTTGAACCCCTGCGATTAGTGATTACTTAATTTTTGTCGGAACTATCTATTTTTGATATTTTTAAGTTCACACTGCAGGATTCCTTCTAAGAAATTGATTATGTATTGAATTTGAGTCTTTATTGGTTATCATGGATGTTGCACACACACACACTATACCACTGATGATGGCTTGAGATTCGAGAATTAAAGCGTAATTGTAGATTGGTTTTTGATGGTTGATATTGTATAGTTGCTTATTTTCACTGAGGTTGTTAAGTAATCTTGACTCTGCGATATTGTTGGATTTGAAAGCATATAAGTTAGGTAGTATTCATGTCTTCTCATTGCATTGCATGTAGTTGTTTTGGTGCTCGAGGACTAGCACGATTTAAGTTTGGGGGATTTTGATAAGTGTATTTTATATACGCGATTGAATATCCAATTCATGCTTATTTGTTGATAAATTCTTGTGATCATGTTCACTTTTACTTGTTTTATGTTATTTCATGTGTAGAATGGTGGTTGTGGCACTCAACATATATTTGGAGATATGTGGTGTGATTTGGAATCAAATGGAGCATATTTGGAAGTAAGTTAGCATACCAATCAAAGTCGATTAACGAAGTTAGGCCTACGGAAGTGACATGAATAACTTATACACCCACGAAGGGGGGGGTCTTACACTCCAGTTAACAGGAACATAGCCCGTTGGGGCGAGCATTATTAAACTATATACCCACGTAAAAGTGGGTCTTCATCTGATCAAGACAGAGCATATGCATGCAGGCGAAACTTACATATAGTATATAAACCCCGTCAGGAGGCGAGAGGGTGGAAAAATCTGAGTGTCCTGTTATGTTTGCAATTCCTCTTGGGCACGAATTTTAGCAATTTACATGGCAATATAACTCTATTTGATAGAGAATTCGACTGGGACTTATGTGTTGGACATGATATACTAAAGGAATAACAACTTCAACAGAGAGAGAGAGACATATTACGAAGATCTACGTTAAGTTTTTGATAGCAAGTGTGGAGGAGTATTTCGAGGAGTTTTTCAAGATAATTGCGATCCTAGTCTACGTGAAGGGTGTTTTTCAATATTCTTTATGTTAGATTATTATTTGTAATTGGAAGAATGATTTCTATGATTTATTCAGTGTTTATTTTGTTTATTATGAACTAATTCACTTTTTAGGCTTGTGATGGATCCTTAAGTGAATCGATGGTTTTGTAATCTTTGATTTCCAATTTAATAAGCTATTTCTAGTTTATCTATATTGATTTGTGCTTGAATCTATGAATTTCCTGATCAAAAATTCTTTGTGGAGTTGGATGGAATCGAGAAAGGATATTCAAATCTAGACCTAGTTGATATAGCATGTGTTCAGGATTTTGTTAGTAACTTAAACTTGATGAGTGTTAAGGTAGACATATGCTTGACACCGCATGTAATCGGATAGAGAACTTATTCTTCAACCTTCTTCAATTGTAATTCACATAGAGATATAGTGGGTTAGTTGATTAAGGTGTTTAGCGGATTTCTATCTTAATTGTGGATTGATGTTAATACGGTATTAGTGCATCGAGAGGTGGTTAATACTACGTTCGTGTTATTGATTAATAAACTGGGATAGTGCGTTGAATTGGGATAAAGGTGTTAAAATCAAAGTGAAGCTTAGGGTGAAATCATAAGTCTAATTCTCCATTAATTGTTTGAAATTTCAGATTTTGATATTCGTGGTTATTTTGTGTTAGTTTAATTATTCTTAATTTTAGTTGCGTTAATTTAAATTATTGAGTTGATTTGTTTAATAAAATTAGGGTTAATAGAAGCTTGGTAATTGTAAGTTAAGGTTATTGCTAATTAGTCTCTGTGGGAATGATACTCTACTCATCACTCTATTACTTGTTGGCCACGTATACTTGCGTGTTGTGCGTAATTAGATTTTATCCAACAAGTTTTTGGCGCCATTGCCGGGGATTTTTAGTATAAATCTTAATCGTTTTACAATATCAGTTTAATTAATCCATATTTACTTAGACATTTTTATTTTGGTATTGTTTCTTCTATTTCAGGTGTGGAAGCAGTTTATGCAAACTCGGTCCCAAAATCCAGACTTGCTGCCTTTTGAGGACGACATCGAGAAAAGGTTTCAGAGGTTGAGTAAGTGGATCAAGGAAACGAGGCAAGAATTTGAAACATCTGAAAAGGAAGAGGTAATTGATAATGGCGGTAGAAGATCGGAAAGCATTAAGGGACTTCATAACACCCAAGGTGGTGAATCTAGAATCAAGCATCACCGGGCCAAAGAATAGCGGCAAATACATTCGAAATTAAGCCTGGGATGATACAAATGATTCTGAATTTAGTTCAGTTTGAGGGATTTGCAAATGACGATCCGAACGAGCATCTAGTCATCTTTCTGGAAATGTGCGACACATTTAGGTTCAATGGGATGTCGGATGAAGCGGTGAGACTTCAATTGTTCCCATTCTCTTTACGGGACAAAGCGAAGAGTTGGTTACATTCTTTACCGTCCGGTTCGATAACTACATGGGAGGATTTAGCTTAGAAATTCCTCGCAAAATTCTTTCCACCGGCGAAAAATTGCGAAGATGAGGAAAGAGATTACGATGTTTGAACAGCAACATGGGGAGTCATTATATGAGGCCTGGGAAAGATACAAAGAATTTCTCAGAAAATGCCCACATCATGGATTGCCCCAGTGGCTACAAATGAACACCTTTTACAATGGACTACATGGGAATCTCAGGATAAGTACTGATGCAGCATCGGGCGGAGAATTCATGGCTAAGAGTTACGAGGAAGCCTACGAGTTGATTGAAACCATGACGGCTAATAACTACCAATGGCCCACAGCAAGAATGACACAGGAAAAGGCAGCTGGGGTATTAGAAGTAGATAATATGACAGCGATGTAGGCACAGATATCTGCACTTTCAAAGAAGTTGGAGTCGGTGACAGCAACACAAGCACAACAAACACAAGCATAAGTACAACAACTGTACTTGAAAGGAGTTGCTCCATGGAAAGGAGTTACGAGATTTGGAAAGAGAGGAAAGTTCAATCCTCGATTCATTGGCCCATTTATAATCCTCGATCGAGTAGGAACTGTGGCCTATAGACTTGCCTTACCGCCAAGTATGTCTCGTGTTCATAACGTTTTTCACATATCTATGTTACGTAAATATGTGAAAGACCCGAACCATATTATTGAACTAGAACCAGACGAGACAGAGGAAGATTTAACATATGAAGAGTTACCTGTTAAAATATTGGATAAGAAGTATCATATTCTACGCTTCAAGGTTATACCTCAAGTCAAAGTTTGATGGAGAAACCATGATGTGGAAGAAATATCCTCACCAATTCGATATATCAGGTATGTACCCTAATTTTGAGGACGAAATTTCATAAGAAGGGGAGGTTGTAAGACCCCAACTTTTATGAATAAAGAATAATTTTCTCAAAATATATTTTTGAATATTATGGTGTGGATTTGATATAATGTTATAGTTGTGGGTAATATTTACAAATTTTGCAAAGTAAGTAAGTGGTTATATAATATTCGATTGGTCGGGAAATATTCATTTTAATAGGGAATATTCGTACGATGACACAATCATTGGTGGACCACACAACGGAAGTATTATCGTAAAATGACAGAATTATCTTTTTATAAAAAAACGGCGAAAGTGTTCTTTATTAAAACCTGCTTGAACTACCCTAGTAAAAATACGATGTCTGGCATGGTTGCATATAGTAGCACACGGTATTGATTATTGATGTTTACGTGAGAAGTCACTCAGTTATACACAATTATTGCTACAGTAATTACTGCATCATATCTCTCATATTATTGATTCAATTATTGTCACAGTATCATCTGCATAATATGATATATTACTAAATCAATAATTGAGATGATATAGTTATTCATATTATTAAATTACAATATTTACAATGTCTAGAAGTTCTGTCAGGGAGAGGTTAGATAAACTAATTGCGCGCCAATAGGGAGAAATCCTTATCGGAAGCCCTCTCTTTCCTTGGAATAACCTGGTTGTTAAATATTGTGAGTTATGATATTAATAATGAATAAGTTCGCGTTGTTTAAAGATAAATTTGATAGTTCCATTGTGTTGGAATTATTAGTGTTAGTTGAAATCGACATTTATTTTGATAATAATTGATGTTTGGAAGTTATATTGACCAAACGGGTAATTAACCGGATAAATGAGGAATTAATTGCTATTGATTCACAAGATTATAACTATTTGTTCACATGTGTGTACTATTGATTCACATTCATTTACTATTAGGGGAGTTGGTGCAAGATTGATAATACTTGCATGACTAAGTTACAAATAGAGGTATAGATGGAGGTACTATACCGTAATTCGTATTTTCACATGTCTAGAACTATCGATTCACATGATTTACTATTGAATCACATTATTTACTATTAGGGGAGGTGGTGCAAGTTTGATAGTACTTGCAGGACTAAATTAAAAATGAAGAAAAAGAGGAAGGTATTATACTATAATATTTCGACCCCCAAAATGTGCAATTATCGAATCTATATTTTCCTAAAAATAGAAGCTCATTCTTCCTTCATTTCTCACCCATTCACTAAAGCTATAGAGCAATTATTATTCTGTTATTCCATTCTTTATTATTCTGTTGGAATATCCCGTCTGTGCGTATTACGCATGACCTGGTTTCACTATTTATTATTCTGTTGGAATAACTTTCATGCATGCTTGATATCGCATGCATGGTGATTTCATTGTTATTCTATTCTTTATTATTACATTTGAATATCATGTATGCATGCGGATTACGCATGACCTGGTTCCATTCTTTATTATTCTGTTGGAATAACATGTCTGTGCGGTTTATCGCATGCATGGTGAATTCTTCTGTTATTCCATTCTTTATTATTCTATTGGAATAACCTGTCTATGTGGATTATCACATGCATGATGAATGATCCTTTGTATTCATTCCTTATTAAATTGTGGAAATGACATGTCTACCTAGATTACCGCATGGCGGGCGAAAATCCATTTACAGTTCATATATTCTATTATACTCAGTTGGTTAAAGTTTTGGCTTCTATACTCCATGAAATTAGTGGAATATCCTTGATATTTGCGCTTCATCTAGTATCTTATCATGAAAATATTATTCTAAGCATTCTTGAATTTTACTCTACAAAGTAGTATCATGTTGACAATTTGGACATTATTGATTTCTGGATAAATTAAATTATAAATCTTTAAAATTTATCCTTGAACTTGTTTTATTGAATTATTATGCCATTGTCATCATCCTCATGCTTATATTATGATTAAAGTCATCTTTGGCTTACGTGCATAGATGGACTTGGTATGATTATGAATAGGGATTATTCGGTATAATCATGACCGTAATGTGATGAATGATGTGGTAAAAGTCCTCATTGGCCTGTAGTTCATTGGTGGACAGTTGTTGGTATGATTATGACCAGGGATTATTCGGTATAATCATGACCATTTATGATTACATGAATATCATTGGTCGTGGTGCAGGGATGATGCGGTTTATTTATTAAGCTGAGTCTCAGCATTAAAGTTGATGAAAATCTTTTTAAATCATAGAAGATAGTAGATTTTATACTCTACTTGACTCTTCTAATGGATTGCTTATTCTGCTGCAGTTAAACTTGTTGTCTATTATATTCTATCAGTTTAACATTATTGAGGGCTAATTATAATTTTTTCTGCATTATCTTAGTCATAATATTTCTTACTGGGCAAGTTTAGCTCACCCTTTCTTTCACTGTTCTCTTCAGGAAATGAGAACGTAGTTGTGACTAGTCGGGGAACGGGGTGACGGTCCAGATGATAGCATTAGTAGTCCTCACTATTCTGTAAAATAGTGTGATAATAAATGTAATAAGGACTCCATTGAGTGTGGATATTGTCTAGATGACAATATTTGTATTAAAACTCATAGCATATGTTTTGTCGTATTTTACACGACAATTGTATAATTAAGTTTTTATTGTATTTTGTATCATGTATTTGGCGACTCAAGATGGGTGATGTATACCTATTTTGGGGCGTCACAGTTGTCGCTAGCTGCATCGCCCTTTTTCTTCGAGAAGTCCTTAATTTGATGGTCTGTGGCCCCACACGAGAAGTATCCTCCCTTCTGCTTATTCGGACACTGAGGAACCATATGCCCCGATTGTCCGCAATGATAACAAACACTATTTCCTTTCATGCACTCCCCCGAGTGACTCCTCCAACAGTTGTTGAACTTCATACTTTTCTTAGCCTCTGCTCCAGACTTATTACCTCTAGAGGATTGGTTCTCTGTCAATTTAAGCTTATTGGGGTTACTGCCTCCGCTGCTTCCCCCTTTCTGTCCTTCCTGACCGGTCTTCTTCTCTTGTTTGAATCGAGCGATGGCTTCATTGCCTCCTTTGGCAATGATATCCCTTTCCAATAGATCAGAGTAAGTCTTAATCTTTAATACAACCATTGCTTTCTATACCCATGGTTTCAGTCCTAATTTGAACTTCCTTGCCTTCCTGGCCTCCGTTTAAACATGATGTGAAGAGAATTGGGCCAACTCGTTCAATCTGGCCGCGTACTCTGCGACAGACATACTACCTTGTTTTAGCTCCACAAACATAACTTCCATATCCTGTTGCGTATTCTCTGAGAAGTAATTCTCGAGGAATAGCTCCTTAAATCTATCCCAAGGAATAACTCCATCTTCTGCTCGCCCCTTATTGGCTTTCCACCAATAGTTAGCTTCCCCCTTCATCATGAAAGTGGAAAAACTCATCTTCTGTGTTTCGGCCACACGTGTGACCTCAAACACCTTCTCCATTTCTTCTATCCATGTCTGGACTTTAATTGGATCCAAGGTTCCTTGGAACTCTGGTTGTCCTAGCAATTTAAAGTCCTTAAAACTAGCCAAGTGTTGTCCTGGTGCCCTGCTACTTGCGGGGGTCTGTTTTGCATTACCTCAGTTAACAGGTTAATGAAGTTCTGTATTGGATCGACATTTTCCTCTCCACCATTGTTAACAGATCCTTCCTCCCTCTGGTTCCGCTGTATTTTCCTAGGCGGCATGATTTGAGGAAAGGAAGAAAATTATTAGGCTTTATGTGATATGTTATTCATGTTAGCATTAAGCAGTTTAAGACGTCTATTAATCATTGTTGATTTAAATAAACAACTTCAGTATAACAATAAAACTCGATTAATTTTCTCAACCCATCCTTAAATACTCTACTTGAGTTTTCTACTAAGGTTATAACCTAGGCTTCGCATTCCTAACATTTATAACCTACATCTTTGATACCAACCTGTGACACACTCGAATCCAGGTCCTCTGACCCCGGTTCGGTCATCATGATAAAATATAAACACCCACCTTTAAACAACATACGATAATTAAAATGCGAAATATAATAAACGTACGTCGTTTATTCAAAAGGTGTTACTAGTCCCAAGATACGATAACCTTAATATCATCTTACAAATATACCCTAAAATAAATGTTAGGGTTAATATTACATAATAATAATTTAAACTAAGCATAAGGTAAAGTCTGCTCCTTGCCATTATTCTACATCTTACCTTTACCCTTGTCCTTCCTTATGGTCTCGGGCTTAGCTGCAATATAATTCATGATATAGCAAGGATGAGCAACAAGTTTGCTCAACAAGTTTAAATACAAAAATAATGATATATCATGATGAATGGGAAAATATCTGGCAATGAATTCAATAATATAAATATCTGAAGGATTCAACAATGTGAATATTAGAAGCAAAGATAATGATTGCTTTTAGAATAACTGCTTGTCAAGTAGACTATGAAATATAACACTCTAATGGAATCAATAGCTAATTGACCCTTTGGTTACTGGCTACAGAATAAGTACTTGAGGGGATCAGCCTCACATACACTATGTATATGCATAACATTTAAATCTGCTCTTTGTATCTTATATTAGATACCCGGGGTACTCCCCTATCATAAAAGGGGTGTTCTTTCAGTCTAAGAATCCTTTCCATCAATTGGTTTGGATAGATTTTATAAAACTTCATACTCTTGTCTGACCGAAAAAAGGTTCAGACTCTATCTAACAGAGTTCAAGACTTATTAAACTTTAAATGATGTACAAGTCCAAGACTATACGAACTCAAGTGCACTAAGTGTGAATATCACTAATATCGATGTGGAATAATTATAAGGTAATTAAACCACTTAATAGCATGCTTGGAAATAAGATTCAAGCTTAAATGAATAACTTTCAATTCAACAATAACCTGTTCAATACAATATGAGAAGGATAGGAAACTTTCACAAAAACAAAGTTGTGTAAGTTAGGAAACTTACAACACAATAAAATAGTGTTCGAATATTTGCTCAAGTAAAAGAGCAAGAATTAAGGAACTTGCACAATCAAAGAGTGAAGTTCAAAGAAACTTGCTCAATATAAATTTGAGTGAGATTAAGGAAACTTGCTAAATAATAATTGGAGTAAGTTTAGGGAACTTGCTCAATAAAAGTAGGGTTCAAGGAACATGCTCAATAATAATTGAAGTAAGTTTAAGGAACTTTCCTGTTTTCTCAGCTACAATATAATACTAGCTTTAACTAACTTGCGTTGAAATGACCTAACATTAACAAGTCGGTCATTTAATTAGTATGTATAAATTAATATGCGTTTACACTTTCAATAATCAAGTCATCACATAGCATGCTTCTTAACACATCACAAAGCATATTGGTCATACATTACAAAGTAAAGTAATCATATAAGCATGCCTTGAAACTTCAAACCAAGAACAGAATCTTGGTAAGACTGTAGGATGACACAGCTGCGCCTGGTTTAGGCCTAGGGATGGCGCAGTTGCGCTGTCCCCTGGCCAGACTAGGTTTGAGCCTTGCATTTCCTGACTTCAGTCCAAATCTAACATACACCTATACATACATATTAAATGTGACGCCCCCAAATCTGGGTCTCTTCCAACCCGACATATGATGCTACACGGTGCTATAGTTCACACAAACACTCAATTGAAATGCCTCAAAAGAATGAATATGTCTTATAAATATTCCAAAACAATACTAACATTCCCCAGGTTCTTTATAACTGTTACATTCGTTCTTGTTATAATATTAAATATTATCATTATAAACTTATACTATTACATAAGTAACCTACAGGTTTGCCTTAGCCTCTCCTTTATCCCTGTCAAATCCTTGATCATCTTCGATTAAAAGCTTGCATTCATATGGTTCAAGCAAGAGTGAGTATAACAAGCTCAGCAAGTACACCAATTTCTTTTAAACGACATGCTTAAAACATAGGAATCGTATATCTTCAGTAACTAGATAATAGTTACGAAGTGCTATTAATAATTCAAAATAACACTTCTTTTCTTTCAAAATGTTTTACAATAACAATATTCAGTAAAACATCAACTTCTTTTCTTTCTACGCTTCAAGGTTATACCTCAAGTCAAAGTTTTATGGAGAAACCATGATGTGGAAGAAATATCCTTACCTCTTCGATATATCAGGTACGTACCCTAATTTTGAGGACGAAATTTCATAAGAAAGGGAGGTTGTAAGACCCCAACTTTTATGAATAAAGAATAATTTTCTCGAAATATATTTTTGAATATTATGGTGTGGATTTGATATAATGTTATAGTTGTGGGTAATATTTACAAATTTTGCAAAGTAAGTAAGTGGTTATATAATATTCGATTGGTCGGAAATATTCATTTTAACAGGAAATATTCGTACGACGACACAATCATTGGTGGACCGCACAACAGAAGTATTATCGTAAAATGACAGAATTATCTTTTTATAAAAAAACAGCGAAAGTGTTACCGTTAAAACTGTTGAACTACCCAAAGAGTAAAAGTACAAGATGTCTACGCGTGGTTGCAAGTAGCACACACAGTATTGATTATTGATGCTTACGTGAGAAGTCACTCGCTTATACTCAATTATTGTTACAGTAATTACTGCATCATATCTCTCATATTATTGATTCAATTATTGTCACAGTATCATCTGCATAATATGATATATTACTAAATCAATAATTGAGATGACAACGTTATTCATATTATTAAATTACAATATTTATAATGTCTAGAAGTTCTGTCAGGGAGAGGTTAGATAATCTAATTGCGCCAATAGGGAGAAATCCTTATCGGAAGCCCCCTCTTTCCTTGGAATAACCTGGTTGTTAAATATTGTGAGTTATGATATTAATAATGAATAAGTTCACGTTGATTAAAGATAAATTTGATAGTTCCATTGTGTTGGAATTATTAGTGTTAGTTGAAATCGACATTTATTTTGATAATAATTGATGTCTGGAGGTTATATTGACCAAACGGGTAATTAACCGAATAAATGAGGAATTAATTGCTATTGATTCATATGATTATAACTATTTGTTCACATGTGTGTACTATTGATTCACATTCATTTACTATTAGGGGAGTTGGTGCAAGATTGATAATACTTGCATGACTAAGTTACAAATGGAGGTATAGATGGAGGTACTATACCGTAATTCATATTTTCACATGTCTAGAACGATTGATTCACATGATTTACTATTGAATCACATTATTTACTATTAGGGGAGGTGGTGCAAGTTTGATAATACTTGCAGGACTAAATTAAAAATGAAGAAAAAGAGGAAGGTATTATACTATAATATTTTGACCCCCAAAATGTGCAATTATCGAATCTATATTTTCCTATAAATAGAAGCTCATTCTTCCTTAATTTCTCACCAATTCACTAAAGCTATAGAGCAATTATTATAGAGAGAAATTCTAGAGAGAAAAAAGAAGAGAAGTTTGCTACCTCTCTACTCCAGTATCCAGTTTCTTTATAAGGTAAGGGGTATTATTTCTTTCGTATTCATGAAGAGAGTTTTTGTTATTCCATTCTTTATTATTATGTAGGAATAACCTGTCTATGCAAAGTACCGCATACATGGTGAAATTCTTCTGTTATTCCATTCTATATTATTATATTGGAATAACCTGTGTATGAAAAGTACCGCATACATGGTGAAATTCTTCTGTTATTTCATTATTTATTATTCTGTTGGAATATCCCGTCTGTGCGTATTACTCCTGACCTGGTTTCACTATTTATTATTCTGTTGGAATAACCTGTCTGTGCGGTCTATCGCATGCATGGTGATTTCAGTTGTTATTCCATTCTTTATTAATCTGTTGGAATATCATTTCTGTGTGGATTACGCATGACCTGGTTCCATTCTTTATTATTCTGTTGGAATAACATGTCTGTACGGTTCTATCGCATGCATGGTTAATTCTTCTGTTATTCCATTCTTTATTATTCTGTTGGAATAACCTGTCTATGTGGATTATCACATGCATGATGAATGATCCTTTGTATTCATTCCTTATTAAATTGTGGAAATGATCTGTCTACGTAGATTACCGCATGGAGGGCGAAAATCCATTTACAGTTCATATATTCTATTATACTCAGTTGGTTAAAGTTTTGGCTTCTATACTCCATGAAATTAGTGGAATATCCTTGATATTTGCACTTCATCCAGTATCTTATCATGAAAATATTATTCTAAGCATTCTTGAATTTTACTCTACAAAGTAGTATCATGTTGACAATTTGGACATTATTGATTTCTGGATAAATTAAATTATAAATCTTTAAAATTTATCCTTGAACTTATTTTATTGAATTATTATGCCATTGTCATCATCCTCATGCTTATATTATGATTAAAGTCATCTTTGGCTTACGTGCATAGATGGACTTGGTATGATTGTTAATAGGGATTATTCGGTATAATCATGACCGTAATGTGACGAATGATGTCGTAAAAGTCCTCATTGGCCTGTAGTTCATTGGTGGACAGTTGTTGGTATGATTATGACCAGGGATTATTCGGTATAATCATGACCATTGATGATTACATGAATATCATTGGTCGTGGTGCAGGGATGATGCGGTTTATTTATTAAGCTGAGTCTCAACATTAAAGTTGATGAAAATCTTTTTAAATCATAAAAGATAGTAGATTTTATGCTCTACTTGACTCTTCTAATGGATTGCTTATCCTGCTGTAGTTAAACTTGTTATCTATTATATTCTATCAGTTTAACATTATTGAGGGTTAATGAAAATTTTTTCTGCATTATCTTAGTCATAATATTTCTTACTGGGCAAGTTTAGCTCACCCTTTCTTTCACTGTTCTCTTCAGGAAATGAGAACGTAGCTGTGACTAGTCGGGGAACGGAGTGACGGTCCAGATGATAGCATTAGTAGTCCTCACTATTCTGTAAAATAGTGTGATAATAAATGTAATAAGGACTCCATTGAGCGTGGATATTGTCTAGATTACAATATTTGTAAAACTCATAGCATATGTTTTGTCGTATTTTACACGACAATTGTATAATTAAGTTTTTATTGTATTTTGTATCATGTATTTGGCGACTCAAGATGGGTGATGTATACCTATTTTGGGGGCGTCACAGTTGTCGCTAGCTGCATCGCCCATTTTCTTGGAAAAGTCCTTAATTTGATGGTCTGTGGCCCCACACGAGAAATATCCTCCCTTCTGCTTATTCGGACACTGAGGAACCATGTGCCCCGATTGTCCGCAATGATAACAAACACTATTTCCCTTCATGCACTCCCCCGAGTGACTCCTCCAACAGTTGTTGCACTTCATACTTTTCTTAGCCTCTCCTCTAGACTTATTACCTCCAGAGGATTGGTTCTCTGTCAATTTAAGCTTATTGGGGTTGCTGCCTCTGCTGCTTCCCCCTTTCTGTCCTTCCTGACCGGTCTTCTTCTCTTGTTTGAATCGAGCGATGGCTTCATTGCCTCCTTTGGCAATGATATCCCTTTCCAATAGATCAGAGTAAGTCTTAATCTTTAATACATCCATTGCTTTCTATACCCATGGTTTCAGTCCTAATTCGAACCTCCTTGCCTTCCTGGCCTTCGTTTCAACATGATGTGAAGAGAATCGGGCCAACTCGTTCAATCTGGCCGCGTACTCTGCGACAGACATACTACCTTGTTTCAGTTCCAGAAACTTAACTTCTATATCCTGTTGCGTATTCTCTGAGAAGTAATTCTCGAGGAATAGTTCCTTAAATCTATCCCGAGGAATAACTCCCTCTTCTGCTCGCCCCTTATTGGCTTTCCAGCAATAGTTAGCTTCCCCCTTCATCATGAAAGTGGAAAAACTCATCTTCTGTGTTTCGGCCACACATGTGACCTCAAATACCTTCTCCATTTCTTCTATCCATATCTGGGCTTTAATTGGATCTAAGGTTCCTTGGAACTCTGGTGGTCCTACCAATTTAAAGTCTTTAAAGCTAGCCAAGTGTTGTCCTGGTGCCCTGCTACTGGCGGGGGTCTGTTTTGCATTACCTCAGTTAACAGGTTAACGAAGTTCTGTATTGGATCGACATTTGCCTCTCCACCATTGTTAACAGGTCCTTCCTCCCTCTGGTTCCGCGGTATTCTCCTAGGCGGCATGATCTGAGGAAAGGAAGAAAATTATTAGGCTTTATGTGATATGCTATTCATGTTAGCATTAAGAAGTTTAAGACGTCTATTAATCATTGTTGATTTAAATAAACAACTTCAGTATAACAATAAAACTCGATTAATTTTCTCAACCCATCCTTACATACTCTACTTGAGTTTTCTACTAAGGTTATAACCTAGGTTTCACATTCCTAACATTTATAACCTACAGCTTTGATACCAACCAGTGACACCCTCGAATCCAGGTCCTCAGACCCTGGTTCGGTCATCATGATAAAATACAAACACCCACCTCTAAACAACATACTATAATTAAAATGCGGAATATAAAAAACGTACGTCGTTTATTCAAAAGGTGTTACTAGTCCCAAGATACGATAACCTTAATATCTTCTTACAAACATACCCTAAAATAAATGTTAGGGTTAATATTACATAACAATAATTTAAACTAAACATAAGGTAAAGTCTGCTCCTTGCCATTATTCTACATCTTTCCTTTACCCTTGTCCTTCCTTATGGTCTCGGGCTTAGCTGCAATATAATTCATGATATAGCAAGGATGAGCAACAAGTTTTCTCAACAAGTTTAAATACAAAAATAAGGATATATCATGATGAATGGGGAAATATCTAGCAATGAATTCAATAATATAAATATCTGAAGGATTCAACAATGTGAATATTAGAAGAAAAGATAATGATTGCTTTTAGAATAACTACTAGTCAAGTAGACTATGAACTATAACACTCCAATGGATCAATAGCTAATTGACCCTTTGGTTACTGGCTACAGAATAAGTACTTGAGGGGATCAGTCTCACATACACTATGTATATGCATAACATTTAAATCTGCTCTTTGTATCTTATATTAGATACCCGGGGTACTCCCCTATCATAAAAGGGGTGTTCTTTCAGTCTAAGAATCCTTACCATCAATTGGTTTGGATAGATTTTATAAAACTTCATACTCTTGTCTGACCGAACAAAGGTTCAGACTCTATCTAACAGAATTCAAGACTTATTAAACTTTAAATGACGTACAAGTCCAAGACTATACGAACTCAAGTGCACTAAGTGCGAATATCACTAATATCGATGTGGAATAATTATAAGGTAATTAAACCACTTAATAGCATGCTTGGAAATAAAATTAAAGCTTAAATGAATAACTTTCAATTCAACAATAACCTGTTCAATACAATATGAGAAGGATAGGAAATTTTCACAAAAACAAAGTTGTGTAAGTTAGGAAACTTGCAACACAATAAAATAGTGTTCGAATATTTGCTCAAGTAAAAGAGCAAGAATTAAGGAACTTGCACAATCAAAGAGTGAAGTTCAAAGAAACTTGCTCAATATAAATTTGAGTGAGATTAAGGAAACTTGCTAAATAATAATTGGAGTAAGTTTAGGGAACTTGCTCAATAAAAGTAGGGTTCAAGGAACTTGCTCAATAATAATTGAAGTAAGTTTAAGGAACTTTCCTGTTTGCTCAGCTACAGTATAATACTATCTTTAACTAACTTGCGTTAAAATGACCTAACATTAACAAGTTGGTCATTTAATTAGTATGTATAAACTAATATTTGTTTACACTTTCAATAATCAAGTCATCACATAGCATGCTTCTTAACACATCACAAAGCATATTGGTCATACATTACAAAGTAAAGTAATCATATAAGCATGCATTGAAACTTTAAACCAAGAACAGAATCTTGGTAAGATCTGAGGATGATGTAGATTCTCTTTGGTCTAGGCCTAGGGATTGGTGCAATGCGTTGTCCCCGCACTGTGTTTGAGCCTTGCATTTCCTGACTTCAGTCCAAATCTAACATACACCTATACATACATATTAACTGTGACGCCCCCAAATCTGGGTCCCTTCCAACCCGACATATGATGCTATACTGTGCTATTGTTCACACAAACACTCAATTGAAATGCCTCAAAAGAATGAATATGTCTTATAAATATTCCAAAACAATACTAACATTCCCCAGGTTCTTTATAACCGTTACATTCGTTCTTGTTATAATATTAAATATTATCATTACAAACCTATACTATTACATAAGTAACCTATAGGTTTGCCTTAGCCCTCCTTTATCCTTGTCAAATCCTTCGGTCCGTTCGGTCTAAGCTGCATTCATATGGTTCAAGCAAGAGTGAGTATAACAAGCTCAGCAAGTACACCAATTTCTTTTAAACGACATGCTTGAAACATAGGAATCGTATATCTTCAGTAACTGGATAATAGTTACGAAGTACTATTAATAATTCAAAATAGCACTTCTTTTCTTTCAAAACGTTTTACAATAACAATATTCAGTAAAACATCAACTTCTTTTCTTTCTACGCTTCAAGGTTATACCTCAAGTCAAAGTTTTATGGAGAAACCATGATGTGGAAGAAATATCCTCACCTCTTCGATATATCAGGTACGTACCCTAATTTTGAGGATGAAATTTCATAAGAAGGGGAGGTTGTAAGACCCCAACTTTTATGAATAAAGAATAATTTTCTCAAAATATATTTTTGAATATTATGGTGTGGATTTGATATAATGTTATAGTTGTGGGTAATATTTACAAATTTTGCAAAGTAAGTAAGTGGTTATATAATATTCGATTGGTCGGGAAATATTTATTTTAATAGGGAATATTCGTACGACGACACAATCATTGGTGGACCACACAACGGAAGTATTATCGTAGAATGACAGAATTATCTTTTTATAAAAAAATGGCGAAATTGTTACCGTTAAAACTGTTGAACTACCCAGTAGTAAAGGTACAGTAATACGCGTGGTTGCATAGTAGCACACGGTATTGATTATTGATGCTTACGTGAGAAGTGACTCAGTTATACTCAATTATTGCTACGGTAATTACTGCATCATATCTCTCATATTATTGATTCAATTATTGTCACAAAGATCATCCGCACTTTAATATGATATATTACTAAATCAATAATTGAGACGACAAAGTTATTCATATTATTAAATTACAATATTTACAATGTCTAGAAGTTCTGTCAGGGAGAGGTTAGATAATCTAATTGCGCGCCAATAGGGAGAAATCCTTATCGGAAGCCCCCTCTTTCCTTGGAATGACCTGGTTGTTAAATATTATGAGTTATGATATTAATAATGAATAAGTTCGCATTGATTAAAGATAAATTTGATAGTTCCATTGTGTTGGAATTATTAGTGTTAGTTGAAATCGACATTTATTTTGAAAATAATTGATGTCTGGAGGTTATATTGACCAAACGGGTAATTAACCGGATAAATGAGGAATTAATTGCTATTGATTCACATGATTATAACTATTTGTTCACATGTGTGTACTATTGATTCACATTCATTTACTATTCGGGGAGTTGGTGCAAGATTGATAATACTTGCATGACTAAGTTAAAAATGGAGGTATAGATGGAGGTACTATACTGTAATTCGTGTTTTCACATGTCTAGAACTATTGATTCACGTGATTTACTATTGAATCACATTATTTATTATTAGGGGAGGTGGTGCAAGTTTGATAATACTTGCAGGACTAAATTAAAAATGAAGAAAAAGAGGAAGGTATTATACTATAATATTTTGAGCCCCAAAATGTGCAATTATCGAATCTATATTTTCCTATAAATAGAAGCTCATTCTTCCTTCATTTCTCACCAATTCATTAAAGCTATAGAGCAATTATTATAGAGAGAAATTCTTGAGAGAAAGAAGAAGAGAAGTTTGCTACCTCTCTACTATAGTATCTAGTTTCTTTCTAAGGTAAGGGGTATTATTTCTTTTGTATTCATGAAGAGAGTTTCTGTTATTCTATTCTTTATTATTATGTTGGAATAACCTGTCTATGCAAAGTACCGCATACATGGTGAAATTCTTCTGTTATTTCATTCTTTATTATTATGTTGGAATAACCTATCTATGCAAAGTACCGCATACATGGTGAAATTCTTCTGTTATTCCATTCTTTATTATTATGTTAGAATAACCTGTGTATGCAAAGTACCGCATACATGGTGAAATTCTTCTATTATTCCATTCTTTATTATTCTGTTGGAATATCCGTCATAAGCATATTATTACTCGACTGGTTTCACTATTTATTATTACTCGCTGGAATAACACATGCATGCGATCTCATCGTAAGCATGGTGATTTCGTTGTTATTCCATTCTTTATTATTCATTGGAATATCACGTATGCATGCGGATTCACGCATGACACAGTTCCATTCTTTATTATTCGTTGAATAACATGTCTGCATGCGATCTATCGCATGCATGATGAATTCTTCATTATTCCATTCTTTATTATTCCATTGGAATAACTTTTGCCTATGTGGATTATCACATGCATAATGAATGATCCTTTGTATTCATTCCTTATTAAATTGTGGAAATGATCATCTCACGTAGATTACCGCATGGCGCGAAAATCCATTTTACGCTTCATATATTCTATTATACTCAGTTGGTTAAAGTTTTGGCTTCTATACTCCATGAAATTAGTGGAATATCCTTGATATTTGCGCTTCATCCAGTATCTTTTCATGGAAATATTATTCTGAGCATTCTTGAATTTTACTCTACAAAGTAGTATCATGTAGACAATTTGGACATTATTGATTTCTGGATAAATTAAATTATAAATCTTTAAAATTTATCCTTGAACTTGTTTTATTGAATTATTATGCCATTGTCATCATCCTCATGCTTATATTATGATTAAAGTCATCTTTGGTTTACGTGCATAGATGGACTTGGTATGATTGTGAGTAGGGATTATTCGGTATAATCATGACCGTAATGTGACGAATGATGTGGTAAAAGTACTCATTGGCCTGTAGTTCATTGGTGGACAGTTGTTGGTATGATTATGACCAGGGATTGTTTGGTATAATCATGACCATTGATGATTACATGAATATCATTGGTGCATCGTAGTGCGGGGATGATGTGGTTTTTTTATTAAGTCGAGTCTCGACATTAAAGTTGATGAAAATCTTTTTAAAATCATAGAAGATAGTAGATTTTATGCTCTACTTGACTCTTCTAATGGATTGATTATTCTGCTGCGCAGCTTAAACTTGTTTTGTCATTATATTCTATCGCTTTAACATTATTGAGGGCTAATGATAATTTTTTTTGCATTATCTTAGTCATAATATTTCTTACTGGGCAAGTTTAGCTCACCCTTTCTTTCACTGTTCTCTTCAGGAAATGAGAACGTAGTTGTGACTAGTCGGGGAACGGGGTGACGGTCCAGATGATAGCATTAGTAGTCCTCACTATTCTGTAAAATAGTGTGATAATAAATGTAATAAGGACTCCATTGAGTGTGGATATTGTCTAGATGACAATATTTGTATTAAAACTCATAGCATATGTTTTGTCGTATTTTACACGACAATTGTATAATTAAGTTTTTATTGTATTTTGTATCATGTATTTGGCGACTCAAGATGGGTGATGTATACCTATTTTGGGGGCGTCACAGTTGTCGCTAGCTGCATCGCCCTTTTTCTTAGAGAAGTCCTTAATTTGATGGTCTGTGGCCCCACACGAGAAGTATCCTCCCTTCTGCTTATGCGGACACTGAGGAACCATGTGCCCCGATTGTCCGCAATGATAACAAACACTATTTCCCTTCATGCACTCCCCCGAGTGACTCCTCCAATAGTTGTTGCACTTTATACTTTTCTTAGACTCTCCTCCAGACTTATTACCTCCAGAGGATTGGTTCTCTGTCAATTTAAGCTTATTGGGGTTGCTGCCTCCGCTGCTTCCCCCTTTCTGTCCTTCTTGACCGGTCTTCTTCTTTTGTTTGAATCGAGCGATGGCTTCATTGCCTCCTTTGGCAATGATATCCCTTTCCAATAGATCAAAGTAAGTCTTAATCTTTAATACAGCCATTGCTTTCTATACCCATGGTTTCAGTCCTAATTCGAACCTCCTTGTCTTCCTTGCCTCCGTTTCAACATGATGTGAAGAGAATCAGGCCAACTCGTTCAATCTGGCCGCGTACTCTGCGACAGACATACTACCTTGTTTCAGTTCTAGAAACTGAACTTCCATATCCTGTTGCGTATTCTCTGAGAAGTAATTCTCGAGGAATAGCTCCTTAAATCTATACCAAGGAATAACTCCCTCTTCTGCTCGCCCCTTATTGGCTTTCCACCAATAGTTAGCTTCCCCCTTCATCATGAAAGTGGAAAAACTCATCTTCTGTGTTTCAGCCACACGTGTGACCTCAAACACCTTCTTTATTTCTTCTATCCATGTCTAGGCTTTAATTGGATCCAAGATTCCTAGGAACTCTGGTGGTCCTACCAATTTAAAGTCCTTAAAGCTAGCCAAGTGTTGTCCTGGTGCCCTGCTACTGGCGGGGGTCTGTTTTGCATTACCTCAGTTAACAGGTTAACGAAGTTCTGCATTGGATCGACATTTGCCTCTCCACCATTGTTAACAGATCCTTCCTCCCTCCAGTTCCGCGGTATTCTCCTAGGCGGCATGATCTGAGGAAAGGAAGAAAATTATTAGGCTTTATGTGATATGCTATTCATGTAATCATTAAGAAGTTTAAGATGTCTATTAATCATTGTTGATTTAAATAAACAACTTCAGTATAACAATAAAACTCGATTAATTTTCTCAACCCATCCTTACATACTCTACTTAAGTTTTCTACTAAGGTTATAACCTAGGTTTCGCATTCCTAACATTTATAACCTACAGATTTGATACCAACCTATGACACCCTCGAATCCAGGTCCTCTGACCCCGGTTCAGTCATCACGATAAAATACAAACACCCACCTCTAAACAACATACAATAATTAAAATGCAGAATATAATAAACATACGTCGTTCATTCAAAAGGTGTTACTAGTCCCAAGATATAATAACCTTAATATAATCTTACAAACATACCCTAAAATAAATGTTAGGGTTAATATTACATAACAATAATTTAAACTAAGCATAATGTAAAGTCTGCTCCTAGCCATTATTCTACATCTTTCCTTTACCCTTGTCCTTCCTTATGGTCTCGGGCTTAGCTGCAATATAATTCATGATATAGCAAGGATGAGCAACAAGTTTAAATACAAAAATAAGGATATATCACGATAAATGGGAAAATATCTAGCAATGAATTCAATAATATAAATATCTGAAGGATTCAACAATGTGAATATTAGAAGCAAAGATAATGATTGCTTTTAGAATAACTGCTAGTCAAGTAGACTATGAACTATAACACTCCAATGGAATCAATAGCTAATCAACCCTTTGGTTACCGGGCTCTGAGAATAAGTACTTGAGGGATCGACCTCACATACACTATGTATATGCATAACATTTAAATCACTTTTGTATCTTATATTAGATACCCGGGGTACTCCCCTATCATAAAAGGGGTGTTCTTTCAGTCTAAGAATCCTTACCATCAATTGGTTTGGATTGATTTTATAAAACTTCATACTCTTGTCTGACCGAACAATGGTTCAGACTCTATCTAACAGAGTTCAAGACTTATTAAACTTTAAATGACGTACAAGTCCAAGAATATACGAACTCAAGTGCACTAAGTGCGAATATCACTAATATCGATGTGGAATAATTATAAGGTAATTAAACCACTTAATAGCATGCTTGGAAATAAGATTCAAGCTTAAATGAATAACTTTCAATTCAACAATAACCTGTTCAATACAATATGAGAAGGATAGGAAACTTTCACAAAAACAAAGTTGTGTAAGTTAGGAAACTTGCAACACAATAAAATAGTGTTCGAATATTTTCTCAAGTATAAGAACAAGAATTAAGGAACTTGCACAATCAAAGAGTGAAGTTCAAAGAAACTTGCTCAATATAAATTTGAGTGAGATTAAGGAAACTTGCTAAATAATAATTGGAGTATGTTTAAGGAACTTGCTCAATAAAAGTAGGGTTCAAGGAACTTGCTCAATAATAATTGAAGTAAGTTTAAGGAACTTTCCTGTTTGCTCAGCTACAATATAATACTAGCTTTAACTAACTTGCGTTTAAATGACCTAACATTAACAAGTCCGTCATTTAATTAGTATGTATAAACTAATATGCGTTTACACTTTCAATAATCAAGTCATCACATAGCATGCTTCTTAACACATCACAATGCATATTGGTCATACATTACAAAGTAAAATAATCATATAAGCATGCCTTGAAACTTTAAACCAAGAACAGAATCTTGGTAAGACTACGAGATGATGCAGCGATACTTTGGTTCAGTTTGGGGGACTACAAGAATCACAGCTGCCTCCCCGCCAAACTAGGTTTGAGCCTTATATTTCCTGACTTCAGTCCAAATCTAACATACACCTATACATACATATTAACTGTGACGCCCCCAAATCCGGGTCTCTTCCAACCCAACATATGATGCTACACGGTGCTATAGTTCACACAAACATTCAATTAAAATGCCTCAAAAGAATGAATATGTGTTATAAATATTCCAAAACAATACTATTATTCCCCAGGTTCTTTAAAACCGTTACATTCGTTCTTGTTATAATATTAAATATTATCATTACAAACCTATACTATTACATAAGTAACCTATAGGTTTGCCTTAGCCTCTCCTTTATCCTTGTCAAATCCTTGATCCGTTTCGGCCTTAAGTTTTGCATTCATATGGTTCAAGCAAGAGTGAGTATAACAAGCTCAGCAAGTACACCAATTTCTTTTAAACGACATGCTTGAAACATAGGAATCGTATATCTTCAGTAACTGGATAATAGTTACGAAGTACTATTAATAATTCAAAATAACACTTCTTTTCTTTCAAAATGTTTTACAATAATAATATTCAGTAAAACATCAACTCTGGTCCAAGACCATGAGCATTTTATAATTTCTTTGAAAAGGACAACCTAACACTAAGTCCGTAAGTCTGGCATATCTTACGAGCACTTCTGGGTGATCAACCCATAGTACTCTATGTTGATCAACACTACATCCTTTAAACGTATGTACGTTTAAGTTTTGGCAACCTCACGTGACCATCAAATAATCGATGAAAAATACATTTGTTTATTCATACTCAGGCTTACCTTGAATCCGTACCAAACAATTGGCGTAGGATATCCTTGTTAATTCTATATTGAAAGACTTGTATTTAATCAATCAATCTTCAAGATTAGTCTAGCCGAAGTAAAATTGGCATCGACATTTTCATAAAACAATTCATGCGTCTTATAACATGAATCACAGAAAACCTGGCTAACATGAAGGTTAGACAAGGGTTTAGAAAAACTTGCCTTGATATTCTTTCTACAAAGAAATTACTTTTCCTTTCAGTCTTTACAGTCTCTACAATACATAACCACATAACATACCACATTAGGTCATGAATGAACATACATGGTTCCTAATGAATCTTACCATTCTTCTCAATCTAATCATGTATTAGATTTGTTATTATGGGTTCCGGCTTGCCATTATCTTTTACATTATTCTTACCAACTTCTTTCTCTTCTATATCTTATGTGAATTTACTTCATTAATAGAACTCGTTTCGAGTTAATCATCCTTCCTCACGGCTTACTAACGTTCTTAGGTTTATTAATTGAAACTTCATCGTCAAGTACACTTATTGCATATCCTTCACGTTTAATTACTTGTCTTCAACCCTAAGTGATCATACTTAAGGTTTAATAATATCTTAATAATGTCACCTTATGTTTGTTAAGGTTGTGTTACTTCATTTGTCTTTCCTTTTATCTTCATAATCATTTATCTCTATGCAAACCCTAAGGCTGGCGCTGCGGCGCCGGCTATTCCTAGCAGTGTGTCACACCGCACCCTGACTTAAAGCCTTATAATGTATAATTTACGTATTCATCTCGTATTCCCACTCGTATACTTATTCATTCATACTCGTATAACACTTCGTATTATACTTGTATTCCTTACCTCGTACAATACCTACGTATTATACGATCATTGCTTTAATTCATTATACACATTTAAATTCCTTCTCGGAACTCACTTTTCCTTACCGTTAGGTTTTAAGTCCGCAGGCGAAAAACTGCGTTTGCCATAACTGAAATATTATTGGATATTCTATCTCACCTTGATATTTTATCATTACGTATTTCTCGGAAGTTCAAAAATAATTCCCGAGCAGAAATGCGTGAATAATGTTTTTCAGAAAATTTCTCAGAAAGCTTTTATTTTCATTTTGGAAATTCAAACACTTTAATTCTATCATGTAGCCAAAAACTACGACGTTTCGACATGTTTAGGTCATCGAACAACCTTCAAATAGCTTACTCCCATAAATAATCAATTAAATTTATTTAATCCACATAATCAAATAAAAATTAAATTCTCAAAAATAATCGAATTTTTTGGGGCGTTACACTCTTCCCCCCTTATAAGGATTTTGTCCCCAGAATCTCGCTAATAACACATACATCATTGAGGAAATATTTTCCTTTATTTTAATCTCGAGTCCCCACATTGCTTCTTCGACATTGTGGTTCCTCACATTCATCTTCACTGAAAGTATTATCTTAATTTACATGATTTGTTACTTCATATCAATAATCTTAGTTGGAAGTTAAACATTTACTCACACATTACACTATCTCCCTTTTATTAATCCTTCTTTTAACTCAAATTTATATGATACTCAAATTCCTCCTTCAAAATGAGATGATACTTGATCTTCTCTTTATTTGCTTTCCTTTCTCGTTACCTATTTGTATTTACTCAACTCGTTCCATTTTCGTGGATTGAGTCTACATTGTGGATAACATCTCTACCGCTTCATTCCATAAATTAAATTCTAACTTTGTTCTCACCATCTCAGTTATTAACTCATTATGAGTCGCTAACATTGATAGCTTTTCCCTACCCTTCCTACACAATGTGAAGGCTTCTACGTTTACCTTCCCTGTATGATACAAGATATCACAATCGTAATCTTTTATCAATTCTAATCACATTCTCTACCTCATATTCAACTTCTTCTGTGTGAAGATGTATTTCAGACTCTTAAAGTCCGTGTATATCTCACATTCCCCCCCCCCCACCCCGAAAAATACTATATTTTAAGTAAAAACTCACACTTAGTGAATTCTGTATCCAACTTCTCCCACCCTGAAAAACTCACACTTAGTGAATTCTGTATCCAACTTCTCCCGCCGGCTATTCCTCTCTATGCCACGCCGACGACGATTAGTAGTGGGTAAGGTCCCGGACTTTCATGCATTGCACAGTAGTCTCCTTTGCTATATGGGCCGTGTCAAGCACCGCTTATTATCAGTACTTTGTCTCGGCCTCCTCGCAAGATTGGCCTTTGTGCTCAGAGTCATGCTGCCACGGACTCTTAGTCTCAGAAAATTTTGACAGTTTTCCAACTTTGCGAAATTCCCGGACGCATAACTTCTTCGTTATAAGTCTGAATTGGCTCGTTCAAGAGCCTACAGTTCACAAATTACATACTTTACGCGTTCATGAAAGAATTTTATCTATTTGACTTCGTTAACTAAAAATTCACCTATTAGTTCATTTTAACGAAAACGATAAACATTCGTGAATGTTCAACGCTCGTTTCTTCGTTCTAAGTTGGAATTCATTCATTCTTGAGTCCACGACTCTATAATGCCAAATAAGACTTGTCTCCATTGAAAAACAATGTTTCCAAGCTCAATATCAAAATTCGATTTCCATTCCGAGAATTTCACGAATTCGACGATTATCGTCTAATAGTGTAAATTCTGGCATGACTTCAATTCTTATGATTTGTTCATCGTTTCAAATGGATTCAATCCATCATACTAACATCTTAACATAAATATTTCACTAACTTATTTACATGATAAGTTATTACATGTTCTTCATAAGTTTAGAATTTATAAAAATATAAACTACTTATGATTTTACTTTACTTGACTTAACATGGTCTAAATCTTTTAACTACCATTCTTGCTTATTATTATCATACCATCTTATTAGGGTAAACATATGAATAGTTCATATAAGCTCTTCATAAGTTCATAACTTAATTAAGTTTAAATTATTTATTCATGACTTATACGGCTTAAGTCCATTGTTTAATCATTCTTATCATTCCTTAGCATACATGTTCTACAACTACCCATTTCTCTAATAATGGAAGAGAAAGAGATTCATGGTTTAAGTTCTTACCCGTGATAATCACTTGGTTAATCTTTAATCTCCTTCTTACTTCTTGAAATATGAAAGACTAGCTTCCTAGCTTTTCTAGCTTATTATCTCTAACAAATAAGCTCTCAACTTGTTGAATGAAATAAACAACCAACAAAATAAAATCCAAGCTTGCTATAATGCCCTAGCTTTTGGTTGCCTATAAATAGAGAACTCACCATTCATTTGTTGGTTGTTCAAATTTCATCCAACTCCTCTCAAGATAAGCTACTTATTTGGTAGAGAGAATAAGCCACTTAAGCACTTATAAGCCACTTCAACCTTTATTAGATTTTCCAAAGTGAAGTGAAGTAATAGTCTTCAAGGGTAAGACTCATATCTATTATCTTCATCTCTTCTATGATAGGATTGATCGAGAAGGGGGATTGTTTGATAATAACATATAATAAGTCATTAAAGAATGAACTTAAGCCGAATAAGTGAATAAGCAACTTGAACTCTAATAAGTTGTTAAAATCATGAAGAACTTATCATATATTGTCATATGATGTTAATATGTTGATTATAGCATGAGAAAATTGATTAATGGACTTAAGTCCGTAGAAAGTCATAAGCGTGAGGAATTGTAGTTCATATGATAATTAAGTCATTGACCTATGAGAATAAGTCAGAACCTACTTTGATTATAAGTTGGAGTAGTAAGTAACTTGTAATGATCATATGTTGGTTGAAATCCATTTAGAATGATTAGTAATGAAGTTTTTCCGGACTTCACACGATTGGACGATTATCATCGAATTCGTGAAATTCTCGGAATGGAAGTCGTAATTTGTGTTTGAAGTCAGAAATGTTGGTTTTCGATGGAGACAAGTCATATTTGGCATTATAGAGTCATGCGGACTCGAAAAATGGCAATTCGACTTTTTAACGAAGAAACGAAGCGCCGAACGCTCACTTGATGTTTATCGTTTTCGTTAAAAATGAACTCATAAATAAAATTTTAGCAAACGAAGTCAAATAGATAAAATTCTTGCATGAACGCATAGAGTATGTAATTTGTGAACCGTAGGCTTTTGAACGGACCAATTCAGACTTATAACGAAGAAGTTATGCGTCCGGGAGTTTCGTGAAATTTTCAAAATTTTACAAACTATCTCGAGGCACGTGAGTTCGACTGCGATGCGTGACTCACAAATACTTAAAGCCCGCGCCACGCGAGAAATAGGTCGAATCGTATACTTGCTAACTCGTCTTTAAAGTGAGATATGCAGAGTTAAGTGTGGCGTCGCGGCGCCAGTCCTAGAGTTTTGATGGACAAGAATGTTTACAAGTATAGAATGAAAGAGAACTCATTGGTAATGACCTAAGGTGTTAATATAACATTGGTAAGGCATTATTAGACATGTAATGTATGATGATTAAAGGTTGATAATCAATTAAAAGTGAACATAATGTGAATGACGTAATGAAAAGCCGGAAACCATAATAACAGATCTAAGTCAGGATTTAGATGGAGATGAAGGGTAAGATATATTAGTATACATACTTGATTATATAAGACCTAATGTGGTATGTTATATGATCATGTATTGTAGAAACTTAGAGACTTAAAGTGTACTTGTGATAATCAGTAAGCAAACGCTGAAGGCAAGTATTCTCACCCTTGTTCCAGTTCAGTCTGGACAAGCTTCGTAATTCATGTATTCTTTCGCATGAAGTCTTGAACGATGAAGTTTAAAGACAATTTTTTCGGCTAGACTTATATTATAATTCTGTCACTCATGATTTATGTTTACCGAGTTATATTGGTATGGTTTTCAATCGAAGACCAAGTATGCTAAAATGTTTTTGTCGTTTAACGACAGGGACGTGAGGTTGCCATAACTTAAACGTAGACGCGTTTAATGGATGTAGTGTTGATTAACATAGAGTACTATGGGCTGATCACCCAGAAGTTCTCATAAGCTATGCTGGACTTACGGACTTAGTGTCGGGTTGTCCTTTTCAAAAGAAATTATGAAATGCTCATAGTTCTAAGCCTTAGTTGATATTCTACTGAATATTGTTGTTGGAAAACGTTTTGAATGAAAAGAAGTGCTATTTTGAATTATCGATAGTACTTTATAACTATTGTTCAGTTACTGAAGATATATGAGTTCTATGTTTCAAGCATGTTGTTTATTAGAATTGTAGTACTTGCTGAGCTAGCCATGCTCACTCTTGCTTGAACCATATGAACACAGCTAAGATCGAGCGGACCGAAGGCTCAGGCAAGGACAAGGACAAGGCGAAGACAAACCCTTAGATTACTTATGTAATAGAATAGTTGAATGTCTGTAATATATTGAATATTATGACAAGAACAAATGAATGGGTTACAAAGAACCTGGGAAATGTAATATTATTTTGGATATATAGAATTTATATTAGTCCTTTTGAGACTATTCAATTGAATGAATGGTAGTACCGTGTAGCACCATCTGTCGGGTTGGAAAAGACCCAGATTTGGGGGCGTCACAGGTTGGTATCAAACCATTAGGTTATAAAACTTAAGGGGGGATTAAAAGCCTTAAGTCATAACCTTAAGATAGGTCAAAGAAGTACAAGAAGAAAATAACCTTATAAAAATATATTATGATTATGTTATGAGTTTGTATTATTCTACTGACGTGTACTAATCAACTTAATTATTTTGTGTAGATGTCAGGAGTAAATGGAATGTTTGTAGATGGTTAAGCCATTAGTGAAGAATCGGTGAACCAAATAGAGGTTTTACCGAACCCCATAGTAGCTGATCTGGAGGTGGTAGTTTTTGAGTCTGGAGACTCAGATGATGCTGACTATATGTCAGTATTCGATGGGATGATAGAAGAGGAAGTAGAGACAGTGTCCTTTAATCCGGTAGCTATAGCAGTGGAGATAGCTCCTGGAGGGTCAATGATGTCTCTGTTTATATCAGTGTTGGATAGAAATATCCATTACTGCCAGGAGGTCAAGGAGCTGAAGGCAGAGCTCCAAATGGTTATAGAGGACAAGACTGATGTCGAGTCAATGTGGGAGAAGGAGCATGATGAACGGATTTTGGCTAAGGACTAAGTCCACGATTTAAAGCACGAGGTCTTTGAGCTCTAGGAGGAGCTATAGACCAAGGTGCAGAAGATAGGGAGGGTGTCCTATATCTATAGGAGTTCTCATACAGATTTCCAGCAGCAGGTAGCTGGATATCCTGTGGAGGTGGGGCAAACACGGCATACTATTAGCCGTGATATTATAATGCCTGGCTCTTGCAAAGGCGATTTTGAGAATGCCTTGAGGTAGATGTGTATCTAGTAGTAGTTAGAGTAGTATGTAAATATTTTGTAAGTAGTAGTGACGTAAAGCCCTTTTGTATAGTAAAGGGTAGTCTTTTGTAAATCCCAATTTTTGGAAAGCGATAGCGGGAAAGTAATGTAATCAGCTTAGGCTGTGTATGTAACCGATGTAGTATTATACTACGAAAAATGAATATAAGTCCTTTTTATGGAAAGCAATGAGTTATGGATGTTAGAGTTATTGTTAATATTAATGTTAACCAATAAAGAAAGGAATAATAACAAAATGTGTTTGTTGTATCATCGAAATGCCGCCGAGAAGAGTGCAACGTAACCAAGGAGCTAGCGTAAATCAACCAGAGGGAGGTCCGGTTAATCCGATGCAGGAGTTTGATAATTTAATAATAGCTGCCTTTAATAGAACAGGGGCTAATATCCCCATAAATCCAGGAGTAGCACGAGCTACTACCTTTAAGGATTTCAAGAGCGTGGGTCGACCAGAGTTCAAAGGAACTACGGACCCTATTGAAGCCCAAACGTGGGTTAAGGAGATGGAGAAGGCATTTGTGTTAGCAAATGTCGACGAGGCCCAAAAGGTTGCCTTTGTGACCTATATGATGAAGGGAGAGGCCAACTTTTGGTGGGAAACCAATCAGGCTAGGGTTGGGATAGCAAATCTGACGTGGGATAGGTTCAAGGAAATATTCTTCGAGAACTACTTTTCCACGAGCATGTAAGGGAGGATGGAGATGCAGTTTCTGGAGTTGAAACAAGGGGACATGACGGTTCCCCAATACGCCGCCAAGTTTAATGAACTGGCAAGGTTTGCTCCACATCAAGTGGATACTGAGGTGAGGAAGGCATGACGTTTCGAGCAGGGCTTGAAACCCTAGCTCTATAACCGTATATCGGTATTCCAAAGTACTTCTTTTGGAACTGTTTTAGAGAAGGCGATAATCGCCGAAGGTGGTAGCGAGGCGTTGAGTCAATACCATAAGGACAAGAAGAGCAAGGTTAAAGTAGACGGGAGAGTAAAGATCGAGGGAGCCAGTGGTAGTGGCGAGGGTCAGAAGAGGAAGGTATTTAGCTCTGGGAATACCGGAGTGAAGCAAGGAGACCCGAATAGAAGAATGGAGGCTCAAGACATGTGGGAAGACTCACTTAGGTCTCTGCCTCTCAAGGGAAGGCCGTCTGTTACAACTGTGGACGGGAGGGGCATATTAAGCCTAATTGTCCGAAGTCCAAGAAGAACCACGGATGCTTTGTGTGTGGATCAACCGACCACATAGAAAAGAACCGCCTCAAGAAGAAGGGACTTGACGGAACCGGGAACTAATAGCGGTAAGTTATCTATTAGTGGACCAGCACAGTCCAATAGGCCAATGGGTCGTACCTTTAACAGGACAGTCCAAGATGCAGTCGCATCAGGGGACGTCGTCGCAGGTATTATTTCGATCAACTATATCAATGCTTACGTGCTGTTTGATTTGGGTGCTACTTGTTCGTTTATAGCGTGCAATTTTGCTAGACGATTAGGATTACTTCCCGAAAAGTTGCCTATACCTTTAAATACTAAGGTAGCAAACGAAGAAATAATTCATGTTGAAGATGTTCATAAGAGTTGTTGTGTAGATATACGTGGTTGTAAATTATCGGTAGATTTCTTACCGATAAAGTTAAGAGAATTCGATGTAATTCTCTGAATGGATTGGTTAGTAAACCATGGGGCAATTATAGATTATCAAAAGAAATGTGTGAACATTAAGACGTTAGAACAACCTCGGGTAGTATTTTACGGGAATAGATCGATGGGACGTTCGTGTTGTCTAACCATGGCACAAACTAGGAAATTACTGAGGAAGGGATGTGTAGGTTACCTGTGCCATGTTGTTGATACCTAGAGAGTGGTAGCAACCATGGAACAAATACATGTAGTGAGAGAATTTGCTGATGTATTTCCGAGTGAATTACCGGGTCTTCCGCAGGATAGGGAGACAGAGTTTGTGATAGACATTGTGCCGTGAGGCACCAGCTTTCTGTGGCACCGTATCGTATGGCTCCAAAGGGAGATGAAGGAGTTGATGGTGCGATTGCAAGAACTCTGCTGATAGAAGTACATTCAACTGAGTGTTTCGCAGTGGGGAGCACCGGTACTGTTTCTCAAAAAGAAGGACGGATCGTTAAGACTGTGTATCGACTATCGAGAGTTGAACAAGTTAACGATAAAGAATAAATACCCATTGCCCAGATCGATGATCTCTTTGATCACCAAAGGGGCTAAGTATTTTTCTAAAATAGATTTAAGAACGGGGTATCATCAGTTGAAGGTTAGGAAGGAGGATGTGTCAAAGACAGCATTCAGGACTCGTTATGGTCATTACGAGTTCTTGGTGATGTCGTTTGGATTGACAAATGCACCAGCTGCATTTATGGATATGATGAATAGAGTGTTCAAACAATATTTGGACAAGTTCGTCGTGGTGTTTATAGATGATATTCTAGTCTATTCTAAGACGCCAGAAGATCATGCTGAACACCTAAGATTAGTGTTGGAGACACTTAGGAAGGAGAAATTGTATGCGAAGTTCACTAAGTGTGAATTTTGGTTAGAGAAGGTACAGTTTTTAGGTCATGTCATTGACCATGAGGGGATTTCAGTAGATCAAGCGAAGGTGGAAGCCGTGATGAATTGGGAATAGCCAAAAATGCCGACTGAGGTGCGGAGTTTCCTAGGATTAGTGGGTTACTATCGAAGATTTATCCAGGATTTTTTGAAGATAGCTACTCCATTGACTAACTTAATAATGAAGACAGTGAAATACGCTTGGACTGACAAATGCGAGGACAGTTTTCAAGAACTAAAGAAGAGATTGAGTGAAGCGCCTGTTTTGTCATTGCCCGATGACACAGGAAATTTTGTAATTTATAGCGATGCTTCGCATAGAGGACTTGGTTGTGTGCTCATGCAGCTTGGAAAGGTCATTGCGTATGCATCTAGGAAGTTGAAGGATTATGAGAAAGTTTACCCTACTCATGATCTGGAACTGGCCGCAGTAGTTTTTGCTCTAAAGATATGGAGACACTATCTTTATGGAGAAAAATGTGAGATATACACAGACCACAAGAGTCTAAAATATATCTTCACATCGAAGGAGTTGAATATGAGGCAGAGAAGATGGTGAGTTTGATAAAGGATTACGATTGTGAAATCCTGTATCACCCTGGAAAAGCCAATGTAGTTGCCAACGCCTTAAGTAGGAAGGGTCGGGAAAAGTTGTCTTTGTTGACGGCTCAAACTGAGTTGATAATAGAGATGACTAGGATGGAGTTGGAAGTGAAGCTTCCAAGTGAAGGAGGACAAATGTTGTTTGCGACGAAGATGCAATCTACCATCGTAGAGAGAGTTAAAGAGGTACAACTCAAAATTGATGAGTGTGACCGGATGAAGGAGTGGCTAGCCAATGAAAAAAAAATACTAAATACAGTCTTGATAATGAGGGATTATTAAGATTTGAAGGAAGAATTTAGGTTCTGAATGAGACGGAATTAAAGGAGTAGGTTCTACAAGAGGCTCATAGTTCGAGATTTTCGATTCATCCTAGTAGCACTAAGATGTATCAAGATCTTCGACAGAGTTTCTGGTGGCCGAACATGAAGAGAGAAATAGCAGAGCACGTGAGTAGGTGCTTAACTTGTCAGAGAGTTAAGGCCAAACATCAACGACCAAGTGGCTTGCTACAGTCATTAGAAATTCTGGAGTGGAAATGGGAGAATATCACGATGGATTTTGTGGTGGGACTTCCGACTACTCAGAAGGGGTATGATGCGATTTGGGTAATAGTGGACCGGTTTACGAAGTCGGCTCACTTTTTTCCAATTAGGGTTAAGTATAACTTAGATCAGTTAGCTAGACTCTATATTAAGGAAATAATCTCTAGACATGGGGTGCCAGTATCGATTGTGTCAGGTCGTGACCCACGATTCATATCGAACTTTTGGAAGAGTCTACAAGAGCAGTTAGGAACGCAGTTGAATTTGAGTACAACATATCATCCACAAACGGATGGACAGAGTGAGAGGACAATTCAGACATTAGAAGATATGCTAAGATCTTGCGTCATGGATTTCAAGGGTAGTTGGGATGATCATCAACCATTAGTGGAGTTTGCGTATAACAATAGTTATCATGCAAGCATAGGTATGCCGCCTTACGAAGCTTTGTATGGGAGGAAATGCAGAACGCCACTGTATTGGGATGAGGTAGGAGAATGCCAAATGTTGGGACCAGAGTTGGTGGAGCAAACAGCAGACATTGTCAAGAAGATACAAATGCGTCTCCTAGCAGCTCAAGACAGACAGAAGAAGTTTACGGATCCGCATAGAGAGAATAGAGAATTTGAAGTAGGTTCGTACGTATTTCTAAAAGTATCTCCCTGGAAAGGAAAGATATGTTTTGGAAAGAAGGGATAGTTAAGTCCGAGGTTTATAGGACCTTTTGAGGTATTAAAATGGGTGGGCGAGGTATCTTATATGATTGCATTACCTCCAGACCTAGAACAAATATATAACGTGTTTCATGTGTCAGTATTGCGTCCTTATAAGCTGGATTATAAGAATGTAATAGAGTATGAGCCTATTCATATCGAGAAGGACTTAATGTACGAGGAAACACCGATTCAAATTGTCGATAGAAAAGAACAAGTTCTGCGAAATAAAGTCATACCTTCCGTGAAGGTGATATGGAAGAACCACGATGCAGAAGAAGCAACGTGGGAGTTAGAAGAAATGATGAAAAAGAATTACCCTCAATTATTTGTGTAATTTTTTTTATAGCGAGATTCTAGGGACAGGATCCTTATAAGGGGAATAGAATGTAACGCCCCGAAAAATCGAACCTTTATAAATACTTTTAATAATGAATAAAATAATATTATTTATTATTATTACGTATGGATAAGATGAACTTCATTCTATAACCTAGAAACGTTGGAATGTCGTAGTATTTTAACTACGTGGGAGAATTAAAGTGTTTGAATTTCTAAGACGAAAATAAAAGCTTTTCGAGAAATTTTCTGAAAAACACTATTCATCGATTTCTGCTCGGGAATTATTTTTGAACTTCCGAGAAATACGTAACATTATAATATCAAGGTGAGATGGATTATGTAATAATAACCTATGTATGGAAAACGTAATATTTCACATGCGGACTTAATTTGGGAACATTAGGTTTATTAAGCGTTAAAGGAAGAAAGTTGTGATCGTATAACGTGTATTCATTATATGAAGGTAATGAATGTAAGTATAATACGTGGTGTATATATGTTAAGTTGTTAATTAAATGTAATGGACTTGTAGGATTATTAACCTAATAGTATAAGTCCAATAGAATGTGACAATCAAGCCCAAGTGTTTGATAAGTCATAAGTCCGATCTATGGTAGCATAAGCCCAATAAGAATTAACTAGATTAATTAGCAAGCCCAATGTTAAGCCATGATCCACGGGGCAAACCAAGTGAGAAATGGGTAGACTTTATGGGCAAACATTATGTGTGGTGACCAAGTGTTGTGATGATCAAGTAATAGAAGTGGCTAGCAAGTAGACTTGGAGGTTAAGTTATGAATAGTAAGGAGGTGGAGGTTAAGGAGGTGATTAAAGGAGGTGGAATGTCCAATTATCTATAATGCCCTAGCTTTTGGTTGCCTATAAATTGAGAACTCGCCATTCATTTGTTGGTTGTTCAAATTTCATCCAACTCCACTCAAGATAAGCTAATTATTTGGTAGAGAGAATAAGCCACTTAAGCACTTATAAGCCACTTCAACCATTGTTAGATTTTCCAAAGTGAAGTGAAGTAATAGTCTTCAAGGGTAAGACTCATATCTATTATCTTCATCTCTTTTATGATAGGATTGATAGAGAAGGGGGATTGTTTGATAATAACATGTAATAAGTCATTAAGGAATGAACTTAAGCCGAATAAGTGAATAAGCAACTTGAACTCTAATAAGTTGTTAGAATCATGAAGAACTTATCATATGTTGTCATATGATGTTAATATGTTGATTATAGCATGAGAACATTGATTAATGGACTTAAGTTCATAGAAAGTCATAAGCTTGAGGAATTGTAGTTCATAACTTAATTAAGTCATTGACTTATGAGAATAAGTCAGACCCTACTTTGATTATAAGTTGGTGTAGTAAGTAACTTGTAATGATCATATGTTGGTTAAAATCCATTTAGAATGATTAGTAATGAAGTTTTTCCGGACTATACACGATTGGACGATTATCGTCGAATTCGTGAAATTCTCAAAATGGAAGTCATATTTTGTGTTTGAAGTCAAAAATGTTGGTTTGCAATGGAGACAAGTCATATATGGCATTATAGAGTTGCGAACTCAAAAATGACCGAATTCCGACTTAGAACGAAGAAACGAGCGTTGAATGTTCACGGACGTTTATCGTTTTCGTTAAAAATGAACTCATAGGTAAAATTTTAGCGAACGAAGTCAAATAGATAAAATTCTTGCATGAACGCATAGTGTATGTAATTTGTGAACCGTAGGCTTTTGAATGGACCAATTCGGACTTATAACGAAGAAGTTATGCGTCCGGGAGTTTCGTGAAATTTTCAAAATTTTGCAAATCGTAAAGGCATAGAGTCAAGCTCATGCTGCATGACTTTCACGACCTTAAAGCCAGCGCTTACGCCACGAGGTCGAACTGCATATATCTTGCTTACTTGCTTGCATGCCATGCGAGATGCAGAGTTAAGTGTGGAGCCGCGGTGCCAGTCCTAGAGTTTTGATGGACAAGAATGTTTACAATTATAAAATGAAAGAGAACTCATTGGTAATGAACTAAGGTGTTAATATAACATTGTTAATGCATTGTTAGATATGTAATGTATGATGATTAAAGGTTGATAATCAATTGAAAGTGAACATAATGTGAATGACGTAATGAAAAGCCGGAAACCATAATAACAGATCTAAGTTAGGATTTAGATTGAGATGAAGGGTAAGATATATTAGTATACATACTTGATTATATAAGACCTAATGTGGTATGTTATATGATCATGTATTGTAGAGACTTAAAGTGCACTTGTTATAATCAGTAAGCAAATGCTGAAGGCAAGTATTCTAATCCTTGTTCCAGTTCAGTCTGGACAAGTTTTGTAATTCATGTATTCTTTCGCATGAAGTCTTGAACGATGAAGTCTAAAGCCAATTCTTTCGGCTAGACTTATATTATGATTCTGTCAAGCATGATTTATGTTTATCGAGTTATATTGGTATGGTTTTCAATCGAAGACCAAGTATATTAAAATGTTTTTGTCGCTTTAACGACAGGCACATGAGGTTGCCATAACTTAAACATAGACACGTTTAATGGATGTAGTGTTGATCAACATAGAGTACTATGGGCTGATCACCCAGAAGTGCTCATAAGCTATGCCGGATTTAAGGGCTTAGTGCCGGGTTGTCCTTTTCAAAAGAAATTATGAAATGCTCATAGTTCTAAGCCTTAGTTGATATTCTACTGAATATTGTTGTTGGAAAACGTTTTAAATGAAAAGAAGTGATATTTTGAATTATTGATAGTACTTTGTAACTATTGTTCAGTTACTGAAGATATATGAGTTCTATGTTTCAAGCATGTTGTTTATTAGAATTCTAGTACTTGCTGAGCTAGTCATGCTGACTCTTGTTTGAACCATATGAACACAGCTAAGATCGAGCGGACCGAAGGCTCAGGCAAGGACAAGGGCAAGGTGAAGACAAACCCTTAGATTACTTATGTAATAGAATAGTTGAATGTCTGTAATATATTGAATATTATGACAAGAACAAACGAATGGGTTACAAAGAACCTGGGAAATGTAATATTATTTTGGATATATAGAAGTTATATTAGTCCTTTTGAGACTATTTAATTGAATGAATGAATGAATGATAGTATCGTGTAGCACCATCTGTCGGGTTGGAAGAGACCCGGATTTGGGGGCGTCACCCATGTGTTCATGGGTTGCCCCATGGATCCTCCTAATCCATTGGATTAATAGTTTGGGCTTAAGGTTTAATTAACCTAACTTATACATTGGGCTTGCTTTAACAATTCTTTGGACTTTACCAATAGCTTGCATTGGGCTTACACATTAATCCCTATTGGACTTACCTATTTCTACACTTGGGCCTTATCACTTCTCATTGGACTTTACAATGTTCTACACAATCCTATAAGTCAAATTCATTTAACTTAAAGCCTTATAACGTATAATTTACGTATTCATCTCGTATTCCCACTCGTATACTTATTCATATACGACATGCTATGCTTCATTCATACTCGTATAACACTTTGTATTATACTTGTATTTCTTACCTCGTACAATACCTACATATTATACGATCATTGCTTTAATTCATTATACACATTTAAATTCCTTCTCGGAACTCACTTTTCCTAACCGTTAGGTTTTAAGTCCGCAAACAAAAAACTGTGTTTGCCATAACTGAAATATTATTGGATATTCTATCTCACCTTGATATTTTATCAGTACGTATTTCTCGGAAGTTCAAAAATAATTCCCGAGCAGAAATGCGTGAATAGTGTTTTTTAGAAAATTTCTCGGAAAGCTTTTATTTTCGTCTTGGAAATTTAAATACTTTAATTCTATCATGTAGCCAAAATACTACGACGTTCCGACATGTTTAGGTCATCGAACGACCTTCAAATAGCTTACTCCCATAAATAATCAATTAAATTTATTTAATCCACATAATCAAATAAAAATTTAATTATCAAAAAAATTCGAATTTTTTGTGGCGTTACATACATGCTAGAGTTTTACATATAACACATGATCATTCTTCAGTTCATTACCACAAGTTTAACTTACAAGTTATATGTCATTAAAACATAAAAATCATGTAACCATCATGCTTAATACATATGAATCATGTTTAGGAGTATTATAGCCATAACATGACATCTTACTACTTTAGTATCTAAGTACTCATATAATATGCAACTTAAGTTTGAAAACATGTTCAAGGTTGTCTTTGAAATCATTTTACTCATGAATGATGTAAGATAGCACATATAAGACAACTTCAAAACTCTTATCATAAGGAGTTAAGTCATGTTAACCTCTTTTCAAGATCAGAATCTAAATCTCTTAGCATTTTTGTTCATTAGCCTTATTATTTTAAGCTTTTCTTTCAAACTAAGTTCTAACACCAAGCTCATCAAGTTGGTCATGGATACAATAGCTATGAATCACATACCATGCTCATTTAGGTTCCAAATCAGTCATGTATATGGCCTCATAAGTTCATAATTTGAAAAACTAATATTACTTCAAAGTTTGTCTTCTAGACATTAAGTTTTCATTGCAAATCTCTTACTAAAATGTGTTGATCACTTTATACTACAAAAGAAAACCTTATATAACATGATATACTCCTTTATAGGTATGTATCTAAGTCATAACATCAAGTTTGCAACTCATATCACAAATGTAAACCAAAGAATCGGATATGAGGTATACAGGCAGCGGCTCTGTACCGCACCCTAATACAAATAGGCGTAATGCAATTGCCTGCGTTCTCGCACTGAAGCGATGACTCGCTTTCTGCTTTTGCGAGCCTTAACCACCATGGTTCATTTTAGTTTAAACATGATATAACCTACCATTAAAGAGTTCAAACATGTAAATATACTTAATAAACATATCATAGCATGTTAATTCACATTGACTAACAAAGAATTCCAAGCAATTTCAAGAATTTGACAAAGACCCAACTCAAGAACATTATTAGGATTTTCATACCTCTTGAAGAAATTGGGCAGCAATACACTCACTCCTTAGCAACTAATTCTCAGCAAATGCAACAAGGAAGGATGAAGGTCTCATTTATAGGAGAATGGTTATCTAGATAATGGGATTACCTCCCAAATCAAACCAAAGGATTTCAAGAATGCATAAGGGTTAAGAGAGAGTTGGTGATTCACTCATGAATCCCACTCTCAATCCACTAATTGCTCTAGGTTTGATTAATTTAAGATGAAGATAGGCTAGGCTTGCTAGCTTTTCAAGTGGGAGGATGAATTGGGCTCTTATTATGGGACAAGATAATTTCCAGCATTTGCAACAAATGAAATAAAATGCAACCCTTGGTTTAAACCATATATACACATAATATAAATTTCGGTCATATAATATGTACACACAATCCATTTCATACAACATAGGTTATAATGATTTAAATGGCATACAATTTATTTCCTAATTACAAGGTATCAAGTTGTGCACATACATATAATTCATGTACATTTTCTATTATTTATTACCATGACTGTTATTATCATAATAACTCAATGAAATCATTATTAATTTAACAATTGATCTTATTATATGTCAATAGGGTATACATGAATTTTTACCCACACACTTCATATCATATAACAATATTATTATGCAACTCGGATGAATGAAAATAACTTTTTATATAGTCTATATATAATATATAGACATATTAATGTGTCACTTTGTACAATATAAAATATATAGTTAACTTCCATATAATAAAGGTTTACTATTCCTCGTTGCACAAATTAATCAAGTAAATAAAATCATATTATATTTATTAATCTCTTACTCATTAATTATTATTTATTCATAATAATTATTAATTAACACATTATCAATTAATTTCCCATAATTAAAATTAATCAATATGTTCATATATCGCCACCATATTCAAATAAATTGAATATTTAATTATTAATAATCCTATCAATTCCTTGATATCAAACTCTTAGGGTTAGTCCACAAATTTTAATAACTATTAGTGACTCCCTTTAATCATTTCGTAAATTCACATAACCACATAAGGTTTAAATAGACTCACTATACTAACCCATTAAATTAAATCACATTTTTAATTAATAAGGAGTTTAAAAATTTGCGGTCATTACAAGGATGATGAGGAAGAGGATCCTGTGGAGTTTCCACCAAACTCCATATCATCTGCGATATATGATGCTCTGTACGACCGTAACATAGAATTACAGGACAAGGTTGAGGAGCTAAAGGAGTTGGTTGAGATGCGTCAAGCTATGATAAAGCGGAAGGATGCGGAGATTTGGGAACTCGACTCACGACTTGGAAACACGGAGTGTGACCAAGTTCATACAAAGGGTCAGTATGAAGATCTATTGGCGGTGAACGAGAAGATGAAGATTGATGTGGAGAAGTTAAAAGATGACTTGAAAGAGGAATCAACTAAGCGTGCAAGAGCAGAGGACGCTTGGATGATAGCGACTCAACGTGCAGACTGTGCTAAGGCTAAAGTCCAAGTGAAGAAGGCCAAGATGAATGAGATGGATTACGTCTTTAATTCTGCGATTGATAGGGCCCAAGATCGAGTCTTATATTACCCACATCAGTTTGAAGATTCGCTGTGGTTCGTGATGGATCGTAGGACGACGTATCGTATTATGGAGGAAGAGCGTAGAGAAGCCTCTTGACGTCTTAATTTTCCCAGATAGAAAGAATAAGAATAATAATAATATGTGGTCAAGTATGTGAATGACAAAGTTGTAAATCCCTTATTACTAGATAAAAAAAGGGGTAGTATGATAATGTAATCCTAAAACTTGTCTAGTTCAGAAAAGTGGATGTTAATAGCGGTTATGCTATCTTTATTATATTTTAAAAACGTTATGAATGAATAAAATATCAAAGTTTATTTGAAATGTTATGTGTTATAACTTTAATCTTAGAATGTTTAAGTTAAACTTCAAATACTCAAGAAGTTGAGTAATGAACTAATAAGCGTATATCTTAACAGAAAATGCCTCTTAGAAGAAAACAACCACGTCAACAACCACCTCCTAAGGGATCTACTAACAATAATAACGAGGCCAATGCTAACCTGGTTCAGAAGTTGGTAACCTTGTTAACGGGATCACTTGCGAATCAACCTCAAGCTCAAGTCACGACCTTCAAGGAATTCAAAGCGGTTGGACCGCTAGAGTTTCAAGGATCTATGAATCCAGTCGAAGCCCAAACCTGGATCATGGAAATGGAGAATGTGTTTGATGTTGCTAGAGTTAATGAAGATCAGAAGAGTGCATTCACAACGTTCATGCTGAAGTCTGAAGCTAGCTACTGGTGGCAGACAAATAAGTTTCGTGGGGACAAGGAGTGATAGCGTAGGATAGATTTAAGGTGATGTTTTTTGAAATGTACTTCCCAGCGAGTTCTCGGAATCAGTTGGAGGTGCAATTCCTGGAGCTGAAACAAGGAACCATGACGGTGCCAGAATATGCTACGAAGTTTAACGAGTTGGCAACGTTTGCCACTTATCATGTCAATATCAACAAGCGTAAGGCGAGAAGGTTCAAACAAGGATTGAAGCCCTGACTATATAGCAAGGTTTCAATGTTTCAATTAAATACATTTGCGACTGTACTTGAAAAGGCAATTATCACGAAAGTTAGAAGCAATGCCTTGACCAAGTAGAATCAAGAACAGAAGAAGAGGAAGAATGAGAATAACAATAAGGCTAGTGGAAGTAACGTTGGAAGTAACAATCAGAAGAGTAAGTGGAGCGAGAATTTGACTGCGGGAGGACAGCAGGGAAGTTGACAAAAGAAAAAGTTTGAAGCTTATGTGACGTGCGGTAAGAACCACACTGGGGTGTGTTTGAAGGGAAAGCGGGTGTGTTTCAACTGTGGTCAGTAGGGACACATTGCACCGAACTGTTTTAGCCCAAAGGAAGGAGCATGTTTTACCTGCGGTTCAAAGGATCACATGGCTCGTGATTGCCCTAAGAAGCCAGCGGGAAGTGCAAGTGTAGGAAAAGGAAACAACAACGGTGGTGGTGCATTGACTATCACTGGACCAAAGACAAAAGCCGACTATCTGCGAGGACTTTCAATATGACCGCGGGATCTTTGTGCGAAACTAAGGATGTGGTGTCAAGTATCATTCCGATTAATGGTATAAATGCTTATGTGTTATTTGATTCAGGTGCTACTTGTTCATTTATATCTGATGAATTTGCTCAGAACTTAGATTTGCCTCAAGAAGAATTAGATTATCCTTTGAGCATAGAGATTGCGATTAGGGAAGTGATTCCTGTTAGATTCATATATAAGAATTGTAGAGTGGTTATAAAGGGTCACGAGATGATGGTAGATTTGATATCAATTAGACTTGGTGAGTTTGATGTTTTATTGGGAATGGATTGGTTATTCAATTATGGAGCATTAATTGATTGCCAAAGGAAATGTGTTAACCTTATGAATCCGTCAAAGGTTTTGTTCTGTGGAAGCAAGTCACCTCGACAAGCAAGTTGTCTGATGGTGATGCAAGCCAAGAAGTTGTTGAGACAAGGATGTGTAGGATACTTAGCCTACATAGTCGATACACGTAAGAAGAGTGCGGGTTAGAAGAGATACCGATCATAAGAGATTTTGCGACGTATTTCCGGATGATTTGTCTGGGTCTTCCGCCGGATCGACAAATCAAGTTCGTGATTGACTTACTACCGAGAACAACTCGATATCTAAGGCACCATACATAATGGCCCCAGAGAGATGAAAGAGTTGATGGTGCAATTGCAAGAGTTACTTTCGACAAGAAGTATATTCAAATTTAGTGTGTCGCCATATGGAGCACCGATGTTGTTTGTTAAGAAGAAAGATGGATCGATGCGCTCTACATTGATTACGAGAATTGAATAAGGTCACGATTAAAAATAAGTATCCATTACCTAGAATCGATGACTTATTCGATCAATCAAAGGAGCAAAGATATTTCTCAAAGATAGACTTGAGGAGTGGTTATCATCGCTTAAGGTGAGGCCGAGGATGTACCAAAACAACGTTCTTAAAACTTGGTATGGTCATTACGAGTTTTTTGGTCATGTCATTTGGTTTAACCAATGCACCTTCAAAGATTGTTCATGGATTTGATGAACAAGGTGTTTAAACCATTCTTAGACAAATTTATGGTGGTGTTTATTGATGATATATTGGTATATTCCAAAACCAAAGAGGAACATGTTGAACACTTAAGAGTGACGTTGGAGACATTGAGAAAAGAAAAGTTGTATGCTAAATTCTCAAAATGTGAGTTTTGGTTGGAACGTGTAGAGCTTCTTGGACACGTTATTGATAAGGACGGAATTTTGGTAGATCCATCAAAGGTTGAAGCTGTAATAAACTGGGATCAGCCGAAGACACCGTCAGAAGTAAGGAGTTTCTTAGGATTGGCAAGTTACTATAAGCGTTTTATTCAAGACTTTTCCAAGATCGCAACTCCGTTAACGAATTTAACTAGGAATACGGTTAGTTTGTTTAGATAGAGAAGTGTGAGGAAAGTTTTTGAGAATTAAAGAAGAGGTTGAGTTCAAGACTGTGTTGTCATTGCCTGATGATACATGGAATTTTGTGGTATATAGTGACGCATCGCATAAAGGACTAGGTCATGTGCTTATGCGTAGAATGGCGAGTTATAAGCGTATACATCACGTCAATTGAAAGATTACGAGAAGGGGTATCCCACTCATGACTTAGAGTTGGGTCATGCGGTGGTGTTTGCCCTGAAGATTTGGAGACATTATCTTTATGGAGAGAGGTGTGAGATATATACCGACCATAAAAGTCTGAAGTATATCTTTACATAAAAAGACTTGAATATGAGGCAGAGAAGATGGTTGGAGTTGATCAAAGATTATGAATCGCGAGATTTTCTATCATCCCAAAAAGGCTAATGTTGTTGTTGATGCTTTAAGTAGGAAGGACGGAGAAGTTAATGATGTTGACTACTCAGAGAAGCTAGTGTCAAAATGGCTAAGATGGAGTTGGAAATTAAGTATTCGAAATAATCAGATGAAAAGTTGTTCTAGATGGGAAACAATTCAACATTGGTAGATAAGGTGAAGAATGCACAACTTCGGGATGAAGACCGTGAAAAGATAAAATGAGAAAGTATTTAAAGGTGAGGAAAACAAATTTAAAATTGATTCGAAGGGTTACTTCGATTCAAGGAGAATTTGGGTTCCATCAATACTAGAGGTTAAAGAGGAAATTCTTAAGTGAAGCTCATAACTCAAGATATTCGATTCACCTTCAGGAGTACAAAGATGTACCAGGATATTAGACATCATTTTTGGTTGCCGAATATGAAAAAGGATGTGGCTAAGTGTGTGGCAAAATGCTTAACGGTCGAAAAGTTAAAGTTTGAACATCAAAGGCGGCTTCGATTATTACAACCGTTGAGATACCGAATGGAAATGGGAGCATATCACAATGGATTTTGTGGTAGGTCTTCCAACGACTCAAAGAAGGTTACGATGCCATTTGGGTGATTGTCGATCGATTGACGAAGTCGGCACACTTTTTGCCAATCAAGATTAAATTTAACCTAGATCGGTTGGCAAAACTGTATGTGAAGGAAATTATTTCAAGACACGGTGTACCTGTGTCCATTGTATCAGATAGAGATCCACGCTTTCACATCAAATTTTAGGAAACGATTACAAGAATGTTTGGGAACACATCTTGAGAATGAGCACAACGTATCATCCTCAAACCGACGGACAAAGTGAGAGAACCATCCAAACACTTGAAAGATATGCTCGGATCATATATTATGGATTTCAAAGGAAATTGGGATGACCATCTACCATTGGTAAATTTTCTTATAATAATAGCTATCACGCTGAGTATTGGCATACCGCCTTACGGTTGCGTATATGGCAGAAATGCAGAACTCCGTTATGCTGGGATGAGGTAGGTGAACGTCAGCTATTGGGTCCAGAGTTGGTACAACAAACCGTCGAGATCATCAAGGTTATTCGCAAGATTGATAGCCGCATGACAAGATAGATAGAAGAAATATATCGATCAACATCGACAAAATTGTGAATTCGATGTCGGTAGTTTTGTTTTCTTGAAAGTATCTCCCTAGAAGGGAAAATTCGGTTTGGCAAGAAGGGAAAATTATGCCCTAGGTTTATAGGACCTTTTGAAGTGCTTCGACGAGTTGGTGAAGTGGCGTACGAGGTAGCTTTACCTCAAGAATTAGAGCATATTCATAAAATTTTCCATGTCTCGGTATAGAGACCATATAAGCCCGATTATAAGCATGTGATAGAATATGAGCCATTACAGCTTTGAGAAAGACTTAACATATGAAGAAGTCCTTGTTCAAATTATTGACAGGAAAGATCAAGTAATAGGAATAAAGTGATACCTTCAAGTAAGGTAGTCCGGAGAAACCACAATCTTCAAGAAGCTACGTGGGAACTTGAAGATGTTATGATGAGAAATTATCCTCGCTTATTTGCTTAATTTTTGTATAGCGATTACAGGGACACAATCCTTTTAAGGAGGGAAGAATGTAACGAATGAATTTATCGAGTTGTGATTCTAGGGACAGAATCCTTTTAAGGAGGGAAGGATGTAATGATCGAGGAATTTTGTAATTAATTTAAATATTTATTAAATTAAATAAATATTTTATTAAATTTATTTATTGAGAAAAATAAATAATTGATGAAATGGTGGTGCAAGAATTTAGTAACAAAATTGATTAATGTTAATTAAATTGAATAATGGTAATTTTTTATTTGAAGATTTAATTTAATAAAATAATTAAATTAAATGAATTTTTTAATATTAAAGAAAATAAGTAAATTAAATAAAGTAATGTTTAAGTCTAATTTATTAAATTAGATATATAATTATTTATTAATAATAAGTATAATTATAATAAAAAATTTATAATTATTATAATTATAAGTGTAAACTAATTAAATGGGCTACATGTAAACAAATAAAAACTATATAATATAATATTATGTAGCCAAACACAGCCTTATGGCTTTTGGCCTAACATAACTGATAGACGTATTATTTTTTTAACTGACGAACGCGGGAAGCCCTCAGTTTATATGTTACGCGTTCTTTTTCTAAGGCTAGTACTGAGTTGGGTGAGAAGAAGAAACACAGAGGGTTAGAGAGAATTCGAGTGTAATCTCTGCGAATTATTAAGGACCGAGGAAGGATTCTATCATCTTGCTAATAGGAAATTCAAGGTATAATTCATTCCTAAATTTCCAAGTTGTAGTTTGTAATTTAAAGTTCTCTATAATTAATTTTTTTTGTTGAATTATTGTTTCATATTTTGATTATATGTATGTATACTCTTGATAAATTGGTTTGTTATCATCTATAATTGTATATTGGTATTCAAATACGTGGAATTGGCTTTGTAAGAAAGAAGTTAGAATATCGGTGTATGTTTATGTAATATGGCTTAAAAAAGTAAAAATTTGATGTCCAATATGTGATATAATCAAAAAATTATTGTTAGATTGTGTTAGTATGTTAAGAAACGAAAACAACGTAATTTGAATCGTGTCAATTGGTTAAGAAACGAAGTCGTGGCGATCGAATTCGCTAAAAGTGTAAAAAATGAAGAAATTTGGAAAATTGGGGTTTTAATCCTTCAAAATTGAATATATGTAATGTTTATGTAGATAGAATGATGAATATATCGTGTTTATAGATGTTATTACAAAGTTTTAGATGTTAAGTTTTATGATTTCTATGGAAATTGGATTGAATTTGGAGTCGGTCATGTAACAGAATGTCATAGCTGCTGATTTACGTATGCACAGTGCATTGGTATTTGTGCACAAGCCATGAGTATTAAATAAATGCATACTGCAATGTAATTGCTGCTACCAGATATGACTGCACATGCAATTGAAGTCGAGCAGCTTGGTAAATATGTGCTGCTGCGTGCCTCGAGCCCAAGCAATGAGTTCTGCTTTATTTGTGGGTTGTAATACAAGGACTTAATCTAGTTTGGCATGCATGATAATGATGTTAAAACATAACGTGGACTACAATAATGATTGTAATGTGATGTAATATAAAGTGTGAAGATTTTAAGTGATCATTTAATTAAGTTATGTAATGAACAAAATTGATGTTTATGAAAGTTAGAGATGAATGATAAAGTTTATGTTAGTTTATAGTGAGATTTCAGATTACGTTTAAATGGTTAACCAACATGGTTAGACATTAAGATAAGGTTATGACTTAAATGGTGGGTTAAACCCATAAAGCTAATGTTAATACAACTAATTGTTATTGCTGATTTCAATGATATGTGTAGGGTAATTAGGCGAACATTATTATACTTGTGTAGCTTACACATAAAGCAAGTTCCTTATCCTAAACTTTTATTGAGCAAGTTCCTTAAACTTCATTCTCTTTTAATGAATGCAAGTTTCATAGCTACGTTATCTTTTATGTCAAGCAAGCTTTTTATTCCTAAATTTTATGTTAAAGTTGAGTGCTGTAATCTATCTTGTGTATGATTGTACAAGCTCTTGTAATCTAGTTCGTTACATTGAGCCGAGTTTCACTTTCCTAATTCTTCATATTGCTATTTAAAGCATATACTGTTTAATTCAATGATTCAAATGAGATTGTTCTAACTCTTTTGAATGTAGTACTTTGCATATATACTATGTCTATTCAATTGTACATTGTTGTTATTCGATCTTTGACTTTGATAACCTTGTTCAATTCCATATTATTGTGTTGAACCTTCAAATAGTAAGCAAACTCTTATTGATTGAACTAGTCTATAATGGAATAGTGTTCTAAAATTCTAGAACCACTGATAAGTTAGTTCCGAGCTAAACTTTCTTTAGTGCGGAAATTCTAAATTCAAGCTGAGATGAACAACCATAACATAGGGGATTTTGTACGTGTAACATTTAGATGTTTGTGCACAATACATGGTACAAAGGGTTGATCCCCATAAGTACGTTAAGAAGGGTCTATATAGTCTAAATGACTGTTAAGGTTGAGGTAATAATACCTAATTATCGGGGACATAGTTCGTGGTCTTAAGACCCTCAGATATTAAATTCGAACTTGTTTTCTATTTTTGATTCGTAGAACAAGTTCACCATTATTCAACGATTCGTTGTTCATTCTCATGTTGTTATTATTATTACTCTTTATATCAGTGAGCAATTGTTTGCTCACTCTTGCATTTAACACTGCAGCTAAAGTTGAGAAAGTCGATGAGCCATCTACTAGCAAAGGAAAGGGCAAGATGTCCAAGTGTTGAAGATTTATGAGAATTTATTTAAGTGAATTATGTTATAAGACTTATTTTATTTTGTGATGTATTCCATGAACTTATGTAATAATTTAAGGTTAGATTACCAGGATTGTTTTATGATGATGTAACCCTTTAATGGGAAAGATTATTATTTAAGTTATTTAAATTATGTCTTTATCCTTTATGATGGGTAGTTAGATGTAATAGTTTTTGATAGTGAGCACCAAATCCCGTGGGAATGGAGTACCCGAATTTGGGGGTGTCACAGGTTGGTATCAAAGCTTTAGGTTATGAACCTTAGGTGGGGAAACCTTAGGAAGTAACCTTTAAGGAGATAGAAACATAGTGGTGTCCAACTCTTATCGAGTTTTAAGGAATGGATTAAGGTATCCATTGAAGTTAAACAATAAAAGACATTATATGCTATGTGTTAATAACTTATGTGCTCGTGAGTATCGAAGATTGTTAAATAAAACTTAAAATATTTTGTTTTCAGGATGTCTAACGATGGAGGATCCAGTCCAGCTAGGGAAGTAATACCTCAAGTACCTAGAGATGAAGAACCCCAGGATATTCACATTGTGCGGGAATAGTTAATGCAGGAGGATGAGCCTGTGATCGATCCCGAGGAGGATAGTTCTGAGGAGATAGAGGAGGATGATGAGGAAGAGGATCATGTTGAGTTTCCACCAAACTCCATATCAGCTGAGATGTATGATGCTCTATACGACCGTAACATTGAATTACAAGACAAGGTTGAGGAGTTTGAAGGAGTTGGTTGAGATGCGCCGAAGCTGCACGATAGAAACCTTCTTCTTCACATTCATCGTAAGGATGCGAAGATTCGTGGAACTTCGACTCACGACTTCAAACACGGCGTGGGACCTAGTTCATACCAAGGTCGATTATGAAGATCTGATTGGTGGTGATAGAGAAGATGAAGATTGATGTGGAGAAGTTAAAGATGACTTGAAAGAGGAATCAATTAGCGTCTTGCAAGAGAGAGGGCGCTTGGATGAAAGCGACTCAACGCATGAATGACCGTGCTAAGAGGCTAAAGTCCAAGTGAAGAAGGCGAAGATGAATGAGATGGATTAAGCCTTTAATTACGAGATTGATAGGGCCTAGATCGAGTCTTTTATTACCCACCTCGGTTTGAAAGATTCTTCGTTGTTCGTGATGGATCGTGGGACGGCATATATCATATTATGGAGGAAGAGCGTAGAGAAGCCTCTCGATGTCTTAATATGCCCGAGATAGAAAGAATAAGAATAATTATAATATGTGGTTAAGTATGTGAATGACTAAGTTGTAAATCCCTTATTACTAGATAAATAAAGGTGTAGTATGAGAATGTAATCCTAAAACTTATCTATTTCAGAAAAGTGGATGTTAATAGCAGTTATGCTATCTTTATTACGTTTTAAAAATGTTATGAATGAATAAAATATCAAAGTTTATTTGAAATGTTATGTGTTATAACTTTAATCTTAGAATGTTTAAGTTAAACTTCAAATACTCAAGAAGTTGAGTAATGAACTAATAAGCATATATTTTAACAAAAAAAATGCCTCCTAGAAGAAGATAACCACGTTAACAACCACCTCCTAAGGGATCTACTAATAATAATAACGAGGCCAATGCTAACCCGGTTCAGAAGTTGGTAACCTTGTTAACGGGAGCATTTACGAATCAACCGCAAGCTCAAGTCTTGACCTTCAAGGAATTCAAAGCGGTTGGACCGCCAGAGTTTCAAGGATCTATGAATCTAGTTGAAGCCCAAACTTTGGATCATGGAAATGGAAAAGGTGTTTAATGTTGCAAGAGTTAATGAAGATCAGAGGAATGTGTTCGCAACGTTCATTCTGAAGTCTGAAGCTAGCTACTGGTGGCAAGAAAATAAGGTTCGTGGGGGACTAGGAGTGATAGCGTGGGATAGATTTAAGGAGATGTTTTTCAAAATATACTTTCCAGCGAGTTCTCGAAATTAGTTGGAGGTGAAATTCTCGAGTCGAAACAAGGAACCATGGCGGTGCTGCAATATGTCGTGAAGTTTAACGAGTTGACAAGGCTTTCCACTTATCAAGTCAATATCGATTTGAGCGTGAAGGAAAGAAGGTTCAAATAAGGATTGAAGCCCGGATGTATAGCAAGGTTTCAATGTTTCAATTAAATACATTTCTTGGATGTATTGGAAAAGGAAATTATCGATGGAAGGTGGGCGATGCCTTGACCAAGTACAATCAAGAACAAAGAAGAAGAGAAAGAAAGAGAATAAAAATAAGGCTAGTGGAAGTAACATTGGAAGTAACAATCAGAAGAGGAAGTGGAGCAAGAATTCGACTGCGGGAGGACAGTAGGGAAGTCAGCAAAAGAAAAAGTTTGAAGCTTATGCGACGTGTGGGAAGAACCACACTGGGCTGTGTTTAAAGGGAAAGCGGGTGTGTTTCAACTATGGTCAGGAGGGACACATTGCACCGAACTATTTTAGTCCAAAGGAAGGAGAATGTTTTATATGCGGTTCAAAGGATCACATGGCTCATGATTGCCCTAAGAAGCCAACGGGAAGTGAAAGTGTAAGAAATGGAAACAACAATGGTGGTGGTGCATTGACTATCACTGGACCAAAGACAATCAAGCCGAATTTACTTGCGAGGACTTTCAATATGATCGCATGCAGGATGTTGTATGATCTAAGGATGTGGTGTAAGGTATCATTCTGATTAATGGTATTAGTGAGTATGTGCTATTTGATTCGGGTGCTACTTATTCATTTATATCTGATGAATTTGCTCAGAACTTAGATCTACCTCAGGAAGAATTAGATTATCCTTTGAGCATAGAGATTTCGAATAGGGAAGTGATTCCTGTTAGATTCATATATAGGAATTGTAGAGTGGTTATAAAGGGTCACGAGATGATGGTAGATTTGATACCAATTAGACTTGGTAAGTTTGATGTTATACTTGGAATGGATTGGTTATTCAATTATGGAGCATTAATTGATTGCCAAAGGAAATGTGTTAACCTTATAACTCCGGTAAAGCTTGTGTTCTATGGCGAAGAAGTCACCTCGACAAAACAAGTTGTATCATGGTGATGCAAGACAAGAAGTTATTGAGATAAGGATGTGTAGGATACTTAGCCTATATAGTCGATACACGTGAAGAAGAGTGGGAAGTTAGAAGAGATACCGATCATAAGAAATTTTGCGAGACGTATTTCCGGATGATTTGTCGGGTCTTTTACTTTGATCGACAAATCGAGTTTGTGATCGACTTACTACCGAGAACGGATCAGATATCTAAGGCACCAAATGTAAATGGCCCTGGTAAAGTTGATAGAGTTTATGGTGAAATTGCAAGAGTTTCTCGACAAGAAGTATATTCAGTCGAGTGTGTCGCCAAGGGGAGAACTAGTGCTGTTTGTTAAGAAAAGATGGATCGATGCGGCTCTGCAATGATTACTGAGAATTGAATAAGGTCACAATTAAAAATAAGTATCCATTACCTAGAATCAATGACCTGTTCGATCAACTGAAGAGAGCAAGATATTTCTCAAAGATAGACTTGAGGAGTGGTTATCATCAGTTAAAGGTGATGCCAAAGGATGTACCAAAAATAGCGTTCAGAACTCGGTATGGTCATTACGAGTTTCTAGTAATGTCATTTGGTTTAACCAACGCACCTACAATGTTCATGGATTTGATGAATGGGGTGTTTAAACCATTCTTAGACAAATTTATGGTGGTGTTTATTAATGATATATTGGTATATTCCAAAACCAAAGAGGAACATGTTGAACACTTAAGAGTGACGTTGGAGACATTGAGAAAAGAAAATTGTATACTAAATTCTCAAAATGAGAGTTTTGGTTAGAACGCATGTATAGTTTCTTGGACACGTTATTGATAAGGACGGAATTTTGGTAGATCCATCAAAGGTTGAAGCTGTAATAAACTAAGATCAGCCGAAGACACCGTCAGAAGTAAGGAGTTTCTTAGGATTGGCAGGTTACTACATGCATTTTATTCAATACTTTTCCAAGATCGCAACTCCGTTGACGAATTTAACTAGGAAGACGGTTAAGTTTGTTTGGACAGAGAAGTGTGAGAAAAGTTTTTGAGATTTAAAGAAGAGGTTGAGTTCGGCACTTATGTTTGTCATTGCGATGATGATACATGGAATTTTGTGGTATATAGTGACGATCGCATAAAGGACTAGGTTATGTGCTTATGCGAATGGCAAAGTTATTACGTATGCATCACGTCAATTTAAAATTATGAGAGAAGGGGTATCCGACTCATAACTTAGAGTTAAGTCACGGTGGTGTTTTGCGTTGAAGATTTGGAGATATTATCTTTATGGAGAGAGGTGTGATATATATACCGACCATAAAAGTCTGAAGTATATCTTTACACGGAAAGACTTGAATATGAGGTAAAGAATATGGTTGGAGTTGATCAAAGACTATGATTGCTAGATTTTCTATCATCCCTAAAAGCGAATGTAATTCTTGATGCTTTAAGTAGGAAGGACGGGAGAAGTTAATAATGTTGAGTGCTCGGGAGAAGCTAGTGTCGAAAATGGTTAAGATGGAGTTGGAAATTAAGTATTCCAAAGAATCAGACAAAAAGTTGTTCTAGATGGGAAACGGTTCAACATTGGTAGATAAGGTGAAGAATGCACAACTTCAGAATGAAGATTATGAAAAGATAAAATAGAAAGTACTTGAAGGTGAGGGAAACAAATTTGAAATCGATTCGGAAGGGCTACTTCGATTTGAAGGGAGATTTTGGGTTCCGTCAATACTAGAGGTTAAAGAGGAAATTCTGAGTGAAGCTCATAACTCAAGATATTTGATTCACCCTGGGAGTACAAAGATGTACCAGGATCTTAGACATCATTTTTGGTGGCCGAATATGAAAACTGATGTGGCTGAGTGTGTGGCGAAATGCTTAACATGTCAGAAAGTTAAAGTTGAGAATCAAAGGCCAAGCAGATTATTACAACCAATTAGAGATACCAAAATAGAAATAAGCATATCATAATGGGTTTTGTGGTATGTCTTCCAACGACTCAACAAGGTTACGACACTACGTTTGGGTGATTTTCGATTGACTAACGAAGTCAACACACTTTTGCCAATCAAGATTAAATTTAACCTAGATCGGTTAGCAAAACTGCTCGTGTGAAGGAAATTATTTCAAGACATGGTGTACATTGTCCATTGTAGACAGATAGAGATCCACATTCACATCTAATTTACGGAAAAGATTACAAGAATATTTGGGAACACAATTTGAGAATGAGCACAACGTACCATCCTCAAACCGACGGACAAAGTGAGAGAACCATCCAAACACTAGAAGATATGCTCAGATCATGTATTATAGATTTTGAAGGAAATTGGGATGACCATCTACCATTGCTAGAATTTTCTTATAATAATAGCTATCACGCGAGTATTGGCATGCTGCCTTACAAATCATTATAAGACAGGAAATGCAGAACTTTGTTATACTGGGATGAGGTAGGTGAACGTCAGCTATTGGGTCTAGAAAGTTAGTACAACAAACCGTCGAGATCATCAAGGTTATTCGTGCAAGATTGATAGCCGCACAAGATAGATAGAAAAAGTATCTTGATCAACAACATCGACAAAATCTTGAATTCAATGTCGGTAGTTTTGTTTTCTTGAAAGTATCTCCCTGGAAGGGGAAAATTCAGTTTCGCAAGAAGGAAAAATTAAGCCCTAGGTTTATAGGACCTTTTGAAGTGCTTCGACGAGTTGGTAAGTGGCGTATGAGGTAGCTTTACCTCGAAATTAGAGCATATTCATAAAATTTTCCATGTCTCGGTATTTAGACCATATCAGCCTGATTATAAGCATGTGTTAGAATATGAGCCCTTACAGTTTGAGAAAGATTTAACATATGAAGAAGTCCTTGTTCAAATTATTGACAGGAAAGATCAAGTACTGAGGAATAAAGTGATACCTTCTATTAAGGTAGTCTGGAGAAACCACAATGCTGAAGAAGCTACGTGAGAACTTAAAAACGTTATGATGAGAAATTATCCTCAGTTATTTGCTTAATTTTTGTATAGCGATTCTAGGGAAAGAATCTTTTTAAGGAGGGAAGAATGTAACGAATAAATTTATCGAGTTGTGATTCTGGGGACAAAATCCTTTTAAGGAGGGAAGGATGTAACGATCAAGGAATTATGTAATTAATTTAAATATTTATTGAATTGAATAAATATTTTGTTAAATTTATTTATTGAAAAAAATAAATAAATGATGGAATGGTGGTGCAAGAATTTAGTAACTAAATTGATTAATGTTAATTAAATTGAATAATGGTAATTTTTATTTGAAGATTTAATTTAATGAAATAATTAAATTAAATGAATTGTTTAATATTAAAGAAAATAAGTAAATTAAATAAAGTAATGTTTAAGTCTAATTTATTAAATTAGATATATAATTATTTATTAATCATAAGTATAATTATAATTAAAAATTATAATTATTATAATTATAAGTGTAAGCTAATTAAATGGGTTACATGTGACAAATAAAAACTATATAATATAATATTATTAAAATAATCTAGTATTTAAAATGTGACGCCCCAAAATAGGTATACATCACCTATTCCGAGTCGCCAAATACATGGTATGTAATACAAATACAATCTTAAATATACAACAATGATAATTGTGAGTTTTAATACAAATATTGTCTTGTGAGATGTATTCAAAACTCAAAATAAGTCATCAATACATTTATTAACACACTATTTCATAGAATAGTGAGGACTACTAATGTTATCCTCCGGACCGTTACCCGCTCCCGACTAGTCCTCGCTACGCTTCTTATTCCTAAAGATAACAATGAAAGCTAAAGGTGAGCTCAACTAGCCCAAAGAAGAAATATTATGACTAAGATAATGCGTAATAAATTATCCTTAGCCTTCAATAATGTTAAACCGATACAATATAACAAACATCAAGTTTAATCACAATGAACAAGCAATCCATTAAAAGAGTCAAATAGAGAATAAAATCTACTATCTTTTATGATTTAAAAGGTTTTTCATCACTTTTATCACGAGACTCAACTTAATAAATAATCCACATCATCGAATCACCTCACACTACTACGAAGGATATTCTTTAGTATCACGACCACAAATTATCCATGACTCACGGCCAAGGATATTCGTATTTCATTAATGGTCATGATCATGCCAACAATCATCCATCAATGCACTACGGGCCAATGAGGACTTTACCACATCATTTGTAACATTACGGCCTTGATTATACTAATTAATCCTCGGTCATAATCATACCAAGTCCATCTATGCACTACAGTGCCATGTATGACTTTCAACATAATATAAAACATGAGGATAATGACAATGATATAAGAATTCAATAAAACAAGTTCAAGAATTAATTTATCCAGAAACCAATAACGTCCAAATTGTCAACATGATACTTATTTGTGGAGTAAATTCAAGAATGCCTGTAAGAATATTTCCATGAAAATATATCGGATGAAGCGCAAAATATCAAGGATATTCCACTAATTTCGTGGAGTATAAAAGCCAAAACTTTAACCAACTGGAGTATAATAAATAATGGAATAACAAAAGAAATCACTAAGCATGTGTTAGATCCCACATGCATAAAAGTTATTCCAACAAAATAATAAATAACGGAACGTCGTGTCACAGTAAACGCATGTATAGGATATTCCAACAGTAATAATAAATAACGGAACCCGTGTAATGCGTAAACACACGTATGTGATATTCCAACAATAATAAATAATTAATCTGTGTCATGCGTAAAACGCATGTATGTGATGTTCCAATGTAATAATATAGAATGGAATAATAGAAGAATTTCACCATGCTCACGCACTTTTGCATGATAAATGTGTTATTCCAATATAATAATAAAGAATGGAATAATGTAAGAATTTTTCCAAGTATAGGGTAGTCCATGTGATATAGGTTATTCCAAATGTAATAATAAAGAATGGAATAAATGTGTTCTCTTCATGAATACGAAAGAAATAATACCCCTTACCTTAGAAGAAACTAATATAGAGAGTAGTGAAGTAGCGAGTTATACTTTTCTTCTTTTTCTCTATATAGTTTCTTCTCTTTAGAGTTTCAATGAATTTGTAAGAAATAATGAAGGAATGAGCTTCTATTTATAGAAGAATGGAATCTGATAAGAACTAATTCATGAACTATCCAGATTGATTTACTTTTAAACGACGGTCCATAATGATTTACTATCACGAAGATTAATAAAATATTCTAATTTTTTAAATAAAATATAATATATTCTATTTATAATTTAATAAAACTAATAACTTTATAAAAGTATTCTATTTTATATAAAAGATTTTACTATGCAAACCCTATGCAAGCACTTATGCAAACACTATGCATAATAGAATATTATATATTCTATTTATAGTCTAATAAAATAAATAACTTTATAAAAGTATTCTGCTTTATATAAAAAGTTTTCTATTTTATTACATTTATAATAATAATAAAAAAACTTATCACCTTTATTATAATTCACAATATTAATCGACCAAATGTCGCTCCTGTGAAAGAGGGGCTTTCCAATAAGGATTTCTCCTATTATGCACGCAATTAGGTGACTAAACCTCTCCTCGACATAACTTCTAGACATCGTTAATATTGCAAATAATAATATTAATAACTTTGTCATCTCAATTATTGATTTAATAATATATAAAATATCGACAATAATCAATCAAATAACGTGAGATACTATTCAAGAATTATCGTAGTAATAATTGAACAAAACCGAGTGACTTCTCACTTAAGCATCAATAATTAATACAAACTACTACTACGCAACCACGTAGACATCGCACTTTTTACTACCGAAAGTAGTTCAACAGTTTTAACGATAAAACTTTCATCGTTATTTTCATAAAAATATTTTTGTCGTTTTCTCAATCCGACAATAATTCCATTGTGGGGTCCACCAATGATTGTACCGTCATATGGATATTCCCTGTTTAAAATGAATATTCCCCGACCAATCGAATATTATATAACAACTTGCATACTTTGCAAAATTTATAAATATTACCTACAACTATAATATTATATCAAATCCACACCATAATATTCAAAAAATTATTTCGAGAAAATTAAATCTTTATTCATAAAATCCGGGGATCGACAATCTCCCTCCTTATAAAATTTTACCCTCAAAATTTACGTGACGCACTGGTATGTCAAGAAGTGAGGATACCTTTGACTTCATTTCGATTCTAACTCTCGAGGTACAACCTTTGAGTGTCGAATATGATCATTCTTATCCAAGATTTTAACACGAATCTTCTCATACGTTAAATCTTCTCGCTATCTCGTCCGGTTCTAAATCAATAATGTGGTTCGGGTCATCCACATATTTACGTAACATCGATGCGTAAAAAAATGTTATGAACACGCAACATACTTGGCGGTAAAACGAGTCCATAGCTACAGCCCTACTCGATCGAGGATTTCAAATGGGCCAATTAAATCGAGAGTTGAGATTTCTCTTCGTCGATTCTTGCTTCTAGAATAACGCCTCTCGAACCTTCTTCTTCACATTCATCACCTCAGGCAGAGTAGCTTCAACGACTTTTAACTTTATCAATTAAAGTCGATTCTACTCAGATATTCAAGTATCTTCACGTGGGTTCAGATATTCGCACTTGTAATCGATACGATCTTTTCTACTCAACGCGTTAGCTACCAATGTTCATTTTTCCTATGATGGTATTGAATGGTATGATCGTAATCTTCAACAAATTGAGTCAACGCTTTTCAAGCGCATGTTACATTCATTTTAGTTGAAGAAATATTTGAGGGTTTAAGAAATGGGTTTTGATCGGGGTCAATACAAAATTCAATTTCACGCCTAGGGGTAGGTAAGAAGTCTTCAAGAATACGTCAGAAATTTATTAACGATAGAAATATCATTAAAAACTACGACTCTCATCCAAGACTTGGATAGCACGTCACATTGATACCTATCAACTTGCCACCGTTATTCACGACGTCCCCTACGATAAGTTCGGCTTCAGTGCATTCCACACAAAGAAGTCACCAACGAAAGGTTCGGGGCTCTTTACTTATGGCTTGATATAACAATGATTGACTTTAGTGGTTTGGTTGCTTGAATTCTCATAACAGGTTTGTTAGGAATATGAAAACTAACAACCTTACGTAAAGCTTGATGGATAGTTAACCAATCGATTCCTAAAATCACATCAAAGGTAAGTATTTTCAAAGAGATAAGATCGACAAGTAACGTGAAAGTGTCGATTTAAATCCGCAAGATTTATAAATAGTGGAGGTAACGAAGGCTTCTACTAACGAAGTTTCAACTAATAAGTCAAAGTTTAACTTCTTTGGAGTTAAATTTAAACGCTGAGCGCAAAGGTGAGAGATATAAGAATGGGTAGAACCCCAGATCTAATAAGGTATAGACTTTGCAAGAATTTATGATTAACTTACCTGCGATAACTTCGCTCGAAGTTCCTCGAAGTAAACGCCTCACTTAAACCACCGACTTTTAACTTGTCCGAGACATCCTTTGGTGTCACCATCCCAAATTGGACTTCGACTTCACGTGCATGACAAAATCGAGTTGGTAACCTTCTCTTCCGCAATTAAAACACGCTTTGGATCACATACGCATATTTGGACGGATGTGTCCCTCCCGTCCGCATTTGAAACATACGACCGGTGGTCGCTCTTCTTCCTTTGAAACGGGTGTTGGTGTCATTGCCTTTCTATCATTATTGAACCTTCTTCTTGAAATTTCCACTTCTATTATCTCGCCATGATTACCACCAAAGTGGTTACCATTCTTAGCATGATAATTTCCCCACGATTTATCATTGTTCGATGGTCGCTGCACCTAGCATGATTATTATCGTGTTGTTGGTCGTTGCCTTTTGGTTGTGTTAACTCATTATCGCGCTCCCAATAATCGAGCCCTATTCACAACATCTTAAATATAAACAAAGTTTGTGAGGGATGAGGTATCGACGTATATCGAAGTTTCAAACCTCTTAGAAACATTCGCATCATTCGCCTCCTCATTATCGACCAAATGGGATGCAAACCGATAACTCCGCAAATTTAGCCTCGTATCATGACACGGTCATATATTGTTTTGCTCCAACTTGATAAACTCCACCTCCTTCATGTGACGAATACTTTCGAGAAAGTAATTATCGCTGAATGTACTCTCGAACTTCTCCCAAGACATCTTGAGCGGCCAGATGGGTATACTTTTACGATTCCCACCAAGAATCGCTTTTCACGCCACATAAAGGTGGCAAAGGAACCTTTTGTTCTTCGGAGCATCCCAAGATATCAAATATCTTGGTGATCTTCTTTAACCACGCTCTCCCCTTTAAGTGGTTCTCGCTTTCCTAAAACTCCAAAGGTCCCAGCCTCGACTTCTTAAGCGGTGACCGTCCGAGAGTCGCCATTATTTCCATCTCGCATTTTGAAAGGATCCGCTCTTGCTCGATGTCGCATGAATCAGATAAAGCCTCCGAACATCCTATCGCTCATCATTTGATCGCGGTTGTTGTTTACATGAGGATTATCGCCTTCCTTGATGCACATTATCCTCGATTATTGATCCGTGGAGACTCAACGGTCTCCATGTGCTCCATCACGATCTCAACATTTTCTATATGCCATTTTCAAAAATCGCACACAAAACAAGGGTTAATTAACATATCACATATTATCCCTATACTCAATCGACCAATTAAATACCAAATAAACTTAGTAGGTCATACTAATAAGGAATTCCCATCTCTCCCCTCCTAGTTCTTATCTAACATCTCACCAGTGATCATATCCCTAAGCTCGATACCAAACGCGACGCCCCAAAAATAGGTATACATAACCTATTCTCGAGTCGCCAAATACATGGTATGTAATACAAATACAATCTTAAATATACAACACGAAATCGTGAGTTTTAATACAAATATTGTCTTCTGCATAAATTCAAACTCAAAATAAATCATCAATACATTTATTAACACACTATTTCATGTAATAGTGAGGACTACTAATGTTATCCTCCGACCATCACTCCGCTCCCGACTAGTCCCCTCGCCACGCTCTTATTCCTAAAGATAACAATGAAAGCTAAAGGGTGAGCTCAACTAGCCCAAAGAAGAAATATTATGACTAAGATAATGCGTAATAAATTATCCTTAAGCCTTCAATAAGTTAAATTGATACAATATAACAAACATCAAGTTTAACTGCAATGAACAAGCAATCCATTAAAAGAGTCAAATAGAGAATAAAATCTACTATCTTTTATGCTTTAAAAGGTTTTTCATCACTTTTATCGCTAAGACTCAACTTAATAAATAATCCACATCATCGAATCACCCCCGCACTACTGGCCAAGGATATTCTTTAAGATCATGACCACAAATTATCCATTACACTACGCCAAGGATATTCATGTATTCATTAATGGTCATGATCATGCCAACAACTCCCATCAATGCACTACGGCTAATGAGGACTTTTACCACATCATTTGTAACATTACTACCATGATTATACTAATTAATCCTCGTCATAATCATACCAAGTCCATCTATGCACTACAAGCCACGTATGACTTTCAACATAATATAAACATGAGGATGATGACAATGATATAAGAATTCAATAAAACAAGTTCAAGAATTAATTTATCCAGAACCAATAACGCCCAAATTGTCAACATGATACTTTTTCAGGAGTAAAATTCAAGAATGCCCGTAAGAATATTTCCATGAAAAGATATACCGATGGTTTAAATATCAAGGATATTCCATTAATTTCATGGAGTATAAAAGCCAAAACTTTAACCAATCGGATTATAATAAATAATGGAATAACAAAAGAAATCACTAAGCATGTGTTAGACCCCACGCATGTGTTATTCCAACAAAATAATAAATAATCGAAATCCAATGTCACGCAGAACGCATATTCAACATAATAAATATTCCAATGTAATAATAAATAATCTAAACCAGTCATAAATAAACACACGCATGTGTGGATATTCCAATGTATTAATAAATAATCGAAATGGAATAATAGTCACGCGTATAACGCATGCATGTGATGTTCCAAATGTAATAATAAAGAATGGAATAATAGAAGAATTTCACCATAGTATGCAGCATATAGATTTAGATGCAATAATAAAGTTATTCCAACAATAAAGAAATAATAAAGAATGGAATATATAGTACAAGAATTTTTCCAAATTTCCAAGTATAGTGTAGTTTCGATGAATATAATGAAGTTATTCCAATGAAGAAATAATAATAAAGAATCAATTGAATTTTTGAGCCATTGACGAAGTTTTACTATCATTTTTAATAAAATAACGCTTATTCTAAAAATAATAATAATTTTCTTCATAATTTAATTTTCTTCTTTTCTATAGTTTTCTCTAGAGTTTCAAATGAATTTGTAAGAAATAATGAAGGAATGAGCTTCTATTTATGTAAGAATGGAAAGAACTAATTCATGAACTATCTAATTTACTTTTAAACTATTATTTTACTATACAAAGATAAATAAAATATTCTAATTTTTTAAATAAAATATATAATATATTCTATTTATAATTTAATAAAACTAATAACTTTATAAAAGTATTCTATTTTATATAAAAAGATTTTACTATGCAAACCCTATGCAAGCACTATGCAAACACTATGCATAATAGAATATTATATATTCTATTTATAGTCTAATAAAACAAATAACTTTATAAAAGTATTCTGCTTTATATATAAAAGTTTTCTATTTTATTACATTTATAATAATAATAAAAAAAACTTATCACCTTTATTATAATTCAAATATTAATCGACCCGCTCCTCGTGAAAGAGGGGCTTTCCAATAAGGATTTCTCCTATTAGCACGCAATTAGGGTAAAACCTCTCCTCGACATAAAGTAGTATGCATACAAGCCAATCATGTTTGATGATAAAGCATATACTTTGTAACAATCTTATTCATTTATTAATAAAAGTATTAATTTATTAAAGGCTTTTAATTATCTACATGATGTCGCTTTTATAATATGTGATAAACCCATAGTTTTAAGCAATGCTTTTAGAATAATGATGATGATCATTCTAATGAGATCTAAATTTTTGAAAGCTTAAAACTAAAATAGTTCCCAATCATCGATTACTAAATTGGGGATTAGTGAATCCTGATAGATTGGGTACATACGCTGCTTGCTCATCGATGAGGATGATTGATCTCATGATCATTTGTGTGGAGACACTAAAGCAAGTATGTAGGTGCTTATTAGAGAATAAGTTCACCGAACGTGGCTCGCTAAGGAATACCTAATGGAGTTTTATTCACTCACAATAGAATTCTCAGAGTGATAGTAAGTAGACAAGTAATCCTTGGACTTGAGATCATCATAGTATCTTCGTGTATGATGAGTTATACTTTGACTTATTCCTTAAGACCCTTAGGGTATATCAAAGGGTATGCTTGGTATAATAAGTCAGTACATGGAGATAATGTATGATCAATAAAGAATCTACCACTTCTAATAAAAAGAAGAGAAATGTCCTATGTGATTCGATAAATGACAACCCAAAGAGTCCTTGGTTAAAGCGTAATGAAATTAGAAAGGAGTTTCTAATTTGCATTATTTGAGTCAGTGCATTTAAGAGTCGAAATACATATAATTAAATAAAATAAGACTTTGACAAAGAATTCCAATGCCTTATATTTAATCGGGACATCAGATGGTGGAAGGATTGAATCAGATTTGAACTATTTACTCAAAGGTTCTTTTAATGATTAATGTTGAAATCTATATTATCCTGAAAGTCGTTGATCGCTAGGGAGGCTTATCCCTATCAGAGAATAAATATTATTTATTTAAATAAATTAATTGTTTAATTTATTTATTTAAATAAGATTAGAATTGTTCTAATTGATTTATTCACAACCTGCTTAATACGGAGAACCTAAAGGGTCACACCATAAAAAAGGAAGAATAATTATTTAAGAAGTTAATGGCATAATCGTAATAATATAGTTATGTATATTTAATTTAATCTATGGTGATAGAATAAATTAAATAACTTAATATTTATTATTTAATATTTTAGAAATATTAAATATAAATTAATAAGAGGAGTATTATTAATATTATTACAATTATTATTATTTTAATTTCTAAAAGAGTTTAGGAATTAATTTAATATAAGTATTTCATTTATTCCTAATAAGATTAGGAGGTTAAATTAATTAAAAGAGTTTAATTAATTATCCCTAATAAGATTAGGGAGCTTAATTAATTAAAAGAATTTAATTAATTAAATAAAACCCAATTCCTTAATTGTTAAGATGGGTTGCCTACATCTATAAATAAGAGGAGTCTTATTATGGGTGGTATGGGTTGTTGACTTTAACAAAGTACGTAATAATTCCAAGTCATTGAGAGTACGCCTTTTCTATAGAGAGATAAAAACTAGGGTTTAGCCAACCACCCATCTTTTTGAATTTTCTTCTTCCTCGTGGATCACCTCAGAGGCCAAACACACGGGTGGCTAACGCCGATCAAAGGAAGGAACCAAACCCGTGGATTCAAGATCAACGCGAAAAGGATTTGAGGTGAACTTGATTCCGAGGAAGCTCGATCTTCAAGGGTATGATTTTATTCTTTATCTTTTCGCTTAATTAATAATTGTGCATAAAGGATGATCCGTATATATGGTTTGTAAAAATTTTAAACTCGATTTTACACGCTCCGCACTTTTTTATGCAATTTGATCACAGGCTTTATGATATTACAAACCTAATAGCAGGCATCGAGCCAAACCTTTATGCAAATTATTAATTGTTTTAATTTAATTTGTATATTGATATTTCTTTAGAACAATTTAATTGGGCATAATTTAATTGTATAAAATTTATTAAAAAAAAAAAAAAAAAAAAATTTCAAAGCATGTCCTGCTTTTTGAGAAAAAACAATTAAAGATGTCATAGCTTTTTAAATTTTTAAACTCCGCCTTTCGATTTCGATTTTATAAAAAAAAAAAAAAAAGGGCAACAAAGTACAAATTGATTGGTCATGTAAAGGAAATCGAGAAATCACGCCAAGATAAACAACAAAAAAAAAAAAAAGTAACGTCACGCTTTTTTTGAAAAGGTAATGTGATTTTTTTTTTGAAAAAGCTAAGGGTTATCCAGGATTTGCCATGCTTAAAAAGAATCAAGGATGGCCACCAATAATAATCTTGATTTTGTAGGATTATTATATGGATTGTATATATATATATTTATATTTATATATATATATATATATATATATATATATATATATTATATATTTATATATATATATTTATATATATATATATATAAAATAATTTATAATTAAAATAAAATATTTATTTTAATTTTAAAATTAAATTTCATGCTAACTAATTAGAGTTGGAATTGGATTCCATGATAACTAATTGAGTTGAAATTGATCTTTTCTTAAATAAAGGAGTTTATTTAAATATGAAATAAGATTTCATATTATTCAAAATAAAAGAGTTTATTTGTGAATGTGAAAGAGAATCCGTTTTCCTTAAATAAAGGAGTTTATTTAGATATGAAATAAGATTTTATATTATTCAAAATAAAAGAGTTTATTTGTGAATGTGAAATATAATCCGTGTTTCCTTTAATATTTTTTTTTATATGGAATTGATTCCATAATTAATTAAAATAAAAGAGTTTATTTTAATCGAGATTTTTTTATTATTACATGGAATTGATTCCATAATTAATTAAAATAAAGAGTTTATTTTGATTAAAATTTTGATTAAAATAAAATAGTTAATTTTATTCAAAATTGAATAAATTAAAATAAAATAGTTTTATTTTAATTTAAATTTGGATTTAAATAAAGGAGTTTATTTTTATTCAAAATAGATTTTATACTAACTAAATTTGCCCATTAAATGATATCAATATATATATTAAATGTTTATTATTCATGAGATGAATGTTATTTATCGATGCATACGGTGATGTGTATGATAATAAATGGGATTGATTATGGACTATCAATTAATGCGATTGATTTTATTTTAGTCGATGCATTTAATGTATTTTAGTTTTATTAAATGGGGTCTCACAGTACTTCGCCTTTTCTAATTTTTCTTAATGTAAATTCTAACTCCCTCCTATGTATTTCCCTCGATCACGATCAAGGCTTCTATTTATTTTAAATAGTTTTGTAATAGAAATATTTAGAATTAATTTTGAAAAATTGGAGATCAAGGAATAAGGAGTGCTTTAAGACCCGCTTGTAATGGAGCCCCAGTTTAAATGTAATAGTTATATTTAAATATTATTTCTCAGACCCCTGGGGAGTTGACCTTTTGGTTCACTTGGTGGCTCTAGTGAACCAAACTAGAATAAAAGTCCATAATCAATCCAAGTAGAATATAGATTCTATATGTGCATGCTTATACTATATATATATATATATTATGCAAACATGCTTCGATGTTCATTAATACGACGCCAGTATTTTATATATATATATATACGCCGCTAAACAAGATGAGACAAATTAATAACAAACCCCTCAATTTTTATATTAAGTCCTAAGCGCTCAAAGATATTTGGAATATCGAACGTCAGCTTTCTAGCATGATAAAATTAATAGAGTATTAAATATTTAATACGAGTTTGTTGTGTCACCACAAGGCAAGTATTAAGTATTTAAGATGTTAATTTATCACATTTGATGCTTATAAAGAAAATTGAACAATATTGTTTTGTCAGGTCACCACAAGGATGATATTTTTCTTTTTGAATATATGGAGTGCTAGGTCGACTTAACTTCGATAATTTTGATTCTGGATGTGCCACCACTGATCAAAATAATCTAAGAGGCAAAATACAAGGAGTTGCATAGTTGATGTAATCGATAAAAGTTGTCTACCTATTTATTTATATATAGTTTGTTGTGTCACCACAAGGCTATATACATTTGAAATGGGATCCTTATTCTCACTAGCAAATCTTTAATTAGATTTTGCCAACTATATAAGTGAGGGTAATATAGTTTGAAGAAAATAGTGGAGATACCAATTTAAAACAAGACCTAAATTATTTTGGTAATTAATAAAAGAATGTATGTTAAAATGTTGTTAATTACAAATTCATTTACGTAATTTTACAATGTCTAAAATTACTATCATCACTGGCATATTAGATGCTAAATTAACTGACCAAATTAAATCTGATTGGTTAAGGAATTTGAGAATAGTTCTCATAGTCAAAAGCTATCTTATGTCCTTAATACGCCTATCCTCGCAATGGTTGCGCATAATGCCTCCGAGAGAAGAGATCGCTACTTTTAGAAAGTGGCAAGATGATGCACAAATGCTCTCATGCATCATGCTCAAGATCCACGAGTAACGAGCTTCAAATACAAGATGAAACTATGGATGCTACTACTATATTCCCGCACATCAAGTAGTCGATGGTGAGGAAAGTAGACCGATAGATATCGACATCTAAGGAGCTCTTCCGATCTAGAATGGCCAATGGCACTATAAAGATGCATAAAAAAGTCCTTAACATTATCAATTTGATTGATCAATTAGACAACCGGTTTTGTCATGGATGGAGAGTTGAGCCAAGATTTGATCTTGCACTCACTCCCTAACTCCTTTCACATTGTTGTGAATTTTTCATATAAACAAGCTAGATATCGCCTTCTACCGATTTGCTTAACATGTTGAAAAATGTCGAGAGTCACTTTCCAACCAAGAAAGACCAAGTCTTACCGGTAGGGGCCAAAGGATCTTCCTAAAAGAAGAACGATTCAAAGAAGGTAAATAGAAAGGCATAAACAAAGGATAATAAGAACAAAACCGATATGGATAAAGAAAGGAGTTTGCTTCCACCGCAATAAGCCCGACACCGGAAAGAAATCATGAGAAGCATCTTGCAGAGGCTAACCAAAGAAGCTTAGTGAAGTTTCTACATAATACAATTTTGTTCAAGATTTAAAATAAATTTTTCTTTAAGTCAAGGTTCTACTGGATATTGATATCGACTTTGGTTATCATAAATATAGATTTATGAAGGGACCAAACAAAGTAGAAAGCTAAACAAATATAAGTAATCCTATGCCAGTAGGAAATGAAGCAAATGTTGCAACATTAGCCATAGAAACTTATAGTTTAGCAATGCCACGGCAAATCTATTAAGTCAATAAGTTGTTATCAGATTCTAGTTCTCGTTAAAAACATTATTTCCATTTTATCGTTGGACAATGAAATCTTTGGTATTATAATTAAGAACAATTGTTGTTCTATTTATAATAATAATGTTTCAGATAGAACCGAAAGATTACTTAATGGATTTTGTATACTGACTTTACGTGAAAATAATTTTGCATATCAACAAATTAGTATAAGAAAAGGAGATGATCATTCAAAGAGTCGAATATATGTATTTGTTGAATACAAGTGTGAATTATTCAAAAGGTTCAAAGAATTCGTAAGTGAAACAAATCGACAAAGTATTAAGATTCTTTGATTAGATCAAGGAATAAATACTTGTGCAATAAGTTTCTAGATCATCTCAAATGGTTTTCTCATAATGGACACATCTTGATACGTAAATAATTGATTGATGTATCCGAAAGGAAAATCGTATCTTGCTGGGATATGGTGCGGTCCATAATGATTTTACCGACATTCCAAAGATCCTTCTAGATAATGTCCTAGAAATGGCTCGTGATATCTACGAAAAAGGTAACCTCAAAATCCTACCCAAGACTCCATAAAAGTTATGGATGGGAGGATTCCTAATCTTAAGTATGTTAAGATAAGGGGTTGTCCAACTTATGTGAAAAGGTTTCAAAGGATAAGCTTGGGACAAGATTTGACAAGTGTCGATTTGTGGGACATCCTAAAGTAAGTTTAGGGTATATGTTCTATAATTCCTACTTAGCAAAAGGTGTTTGTTATAAACACGCCGCCTTCTAAGATAAAGGTGTTTATCATTAAAAGGGCTAGTGAAAGGATAATAGATCTCAAGAGTTCAAGAACCACAAAACACTATAAGTCAAATAAGAGGAACTCAGAGATGTACCTCCATTGTACCACAAACCTAATCAGAATCTGAATAGTACACATTTATACCTGTGAGAGGTATGGATTTATCATGGATGATGATGATGAGGTACACATCATGTAAGATGATGATCCGTAGTTACATTCGATGAGGTAAGACTTCTAGTGTGTACAAAAGGGTCAAATGGGGCGCCGTGACATTCCTAATATTATATGTTGATATACTACTGGATAAGGAATGACATACTAATGCTACAATCAAGAATGATAAAGTTGTTCAAACATTCCTCCATGAATGATTTGGAAGAGTATCTTAATCGGGGATAAAATCTATATAGATAGATTTAAGAGGATGCTCGACTTAACCCAAGGAACGATATTCATTTGATGCTAAAGTCGCTTAGCATGGCAAACTCCAAGAGATGTCTCATGTCGATGAGCTATGGAGTGTATCTCTTAATAGTCCCCATAGACTCCAAAAGGAGAGGTCGCATGAGTGACAATCATGTATGCAATGAAATATACGAGACCCGATGTCGATCACCATATTCTCGAGAAGATCACTCGTAAGAAAGTGAAAACATCTTAAAGTTCTTAACCGGCACTAAGGATGTGATCATATTCATGGTGGGTCCGAATTAAAACTAGAGGGCTTAATGCACTCAAGTTTTTCGCATGCACTCAAGACGAATGTAAAATCCACTTTAAGGTAAAGTGTTACTCGAATAAAGGTGCAAAGAATCGAAAGGTTCCAAACAAAGAAAGAGTTGTCCGGGTTTAGTGATAAAGACAAAGTATATAGCTATAAATGAAGTCGCAAGTTGATTGTTTGATTAAAAGTTCATTACGTAATCTAGAATAGTTCCTAAGTCTCATCTTGGATCTAAACATGTGTCAGGCACTTTCATTTGATTATTAGAATCATCGAAAGATGGGAAATCACTATAGAGATAGTGGACTCTCATGAACAACATTACATATCCATTAACTAAAGCTTATCCAACAATGCCAGGATAATCGCCACTTAGAGAAGAAGAGTATGAGATACCACGACGATCGCTTTAGTGCAAGTGGGAGATTGAAAGTAGATGCACACAAGCCAATCATGTTTTGATGATAAAGCATATACTTTGTAACAATCTTATTCATTTATTAATAAAAAGTATTAATTTATTAAAGGCTTTTAATTATCTACATGATGTCGTTTTATAATATGTGATAAACCCATAGTTTTAAGCAATGCTTTTAGAATAATGATGATGATCATTCTAATGAGATCTAAATTCTTCAAAAGCTTAAAACTAAAATAGTTCCCAATCATCGATTACTAAATTGGGGATTAGTGAATCCTGATAGATCGGTACATACGCTGTTTGCTTCATTGATGAGGATGATTGATCTCACGATCATTTGTGTGGAGACACTAAAGCAAGTACGTAGTGCTTATTAGAGAATAAGTTCAATCGAACGCGGCTCGCTAAGGAATACCTAATGGAGTTTTATTTGCCCGTCAATAGAATTCTCAGAGTGATAGTAGTACAAGTAATCCTTTGACTTGAGATCATCATAGTCTTCAGATGATGAGTTATACTTTGACTTATTCCTTAAGACCCTTAGGGTATATCAAAGGGTATGCTTGGGTATAATAAGTTGTATATGGAGATAATGTATGATCAATAAAGAATCTACCACTTCTAATAAAAGAAGAGAAATGTCCTATGTGATTCGATAAATGACAACCCAAAGAGTCCTCGGTTAAGGCGTAATGAAATTAGAAAGGAGTTTCTAATTTGCATTATTTGGAGTCAGGCATTTAAGAGTCGAAATACATATAATTAAATAAAATAAGACTTGACAAAGAATTCCATGTCTTATATTTAATCGGGACATCAGATGGTGGAAGGATCGAATTGCATTTGGAACTATTTACTCAAAGGTTCTTTAATGATTAATGTTGAAATCTATATTATCTCGAAAGTCGCTGATCGCTAGGAGGCTTATCCCTATCAGAATAAATATTATTTTAAATAAATTAATTGTTTAATTTATTTATTTAAATAAGATTAGAATTGTTCTAATTGATTTATTCACAACCTATTTAATATGGAGAACCTAAAGGGTCACACCATAAAAGGAAGAATAATTATTTAAGAAGTTAATGGCATAATCGTAATAATATAGTTATGTATATTTAATTTAATCTATGGTGATAGAATAAATTAAATAACTTAATATTTATTATTTAATATTTTAGAAATATTAAATATAAATTAATAAGAGGAGTATTATTAATATTATTACAATTATTATTATTTTAATTTCTAAAAGAGTTTAGGAATTAATTTAATATAAGTACTTTCATTTATTCCTAATAAGATTAGGAGGTTAAATTAATTAAAAGAGTTTAATTAATAATCCCTAATAAGATTAGGGAGCTTAATTAATTAAAAGAATTTAATTAATTAAATAAAACCCAATTCCTTAATTGTTAAGATGGGTTGCCCACATCTATAAATAAGAGGAGTCTTATTATGGGTGGTATGGGTTGTTGACTTTAACAAAGTACGTAATAATTCCAAGTTGTTGGGAGTACGCCTTTTCTATGTAGAGATAGAAAACTAGGTTTTAGCCAACCACCCATCTTTTGAATTTTCTTCTTCTCGTGGATCACTCTGAGGCCAAACACAATGGGTGGCTAACGCCGATCAAAGGAAGGAACCAAACCCGGTGGATTCAAGATTGAACGCGAAAGGATTTGAGGTGAACTTGTACAGGAAGCTCGATCTTCAAGGGTATGATTTTATTCTTTATCTTTTCGCTTAATTAATAATTGTGCATAAAGGGTGATCCGTATACGGTTTGTAAAAATTTTAAACTCGATTTTACACGCTTCCGCACTTTTTTATGCAATTTGATTTGCATATGAATATTACAAACCTAATGTATAACTTCGACATCGCTTAATATTTCAAATAATAATATTAATAACTTTGTCATCTCAATTATTAATTTAATAATATATAAAAATATCGACAATAATTGAATCAAATAACGGAGATACTATTCAAAGAATTAATGTTTGAATTGAACAAAACCGAGTGACTTCACTTAAGCATCAATAATCAATACAAACAGTACTACTTTGCAACCAATGCCATTTGTATTTTACTACCGAAAGTAGTTCAACACCTTAACGATAAAACTTTCATCGTTATTTTCATAAAAATATATTTTTGCTCGCTTCTCAATCCGGCACATAATTCCGCAGGTCCACCAATGATTGTACCTTGCATATGGATATTCCCCTGCTTAAAATGAATATTCCCCACCAATCAATATTATATAACAACTTGATACTTTGCAAAATTTATAAATATTACCTACAACTATAATATTATATCAAATCCACACCATAATATTCAAAAAATTATTTCGAGAAAAATTAAATCTTTATTCATAAAATCTGGGTCCGGATCTCCCTCCTTATAAAATTTTACCCTCGAAATTTACGTGACGCACTGGTATGCCAAGAGGTGAGGATACCTCGACTTCATTTCAGATTCTAACTCTTGAGGTACAACCTTTGAGTGTCCGAATATGATCCTTCTTATCCAAGATTTTAACACGATCTTCTCATACGCTAAATCTTCTGCTATCTCGTCCGGCTTCTAAATCAATAATGTGGTTCGGTCGTCCACATATTTACGTAACATCGATACGTAAAAAACGCTATGAACACGCAACATACTTGGCGGTAAAACGAGTCTATAGCCACGCCCTACCGATCGAGGATTTCAAATGGGCCAATTAAATCGAGTGTTGAGATTTCCTCTCTTCGTCGATTCTCGCTTCTAGAATAACGCCTCTCGAACCTTCTTCTTCACATTCATCACCCCGGCGTAGAAGCTTCAACGACTTTTAACTTTATCAATTAAAGTCGATTCTACTCAGATATTCGTTATCTTCACGTGGGTTCGTGATATTCGCACTTGTAATCGCATACGATCTTCTACTCAACGATTAGCTACCATGTTCATTTTTCCTATGATGGTATCAAATGGTATGATCGTAATCTTCAACAAATCCGAGTCAACGCTTCATGCATGTTACATTCATTTTAGTTGAAGAAATATTTGAGGGTTTAAGAAATGGGTTTTCAGATCGGGGTCAATACAAAATTCGATTTCACGCTCTAGGGGTAGGGTAAGAAGTCTTCAAGAATACGTCAGGAAATTTATTAACGATAGAAATATCATTAAAAACTATGACTCTCATCCAAGACTTGGATAGCACGTCACATTGATACCTATCAACTTGCCACCGTTATTCACGACGTCCCCTACGGAAAGTCTGGCTTAGGTGCATTCCACACAAAGAAGTCACCAACAAAAGGTTCGGGGCTCTTTACTTTTGGCTTGATATGACAATGATCGACTTTAGTGGTTTGTCATTGAATTCGTATAATGTGTTTGTTAGAATATGAAAGCTAACAACCTTACGAAAAGCTTGATGAATAGTTAACCAATCGATTCCTAAAATCACATCAAAGGCAAGTATTTTCAAAGAGATAAGATCGACAAGTAACGTGAAAGTGTCGATTTAAATCAGCAAGATTTATAAATAGTGGAGGTAACGAAGGCTTCTACTAACGGTTTCAACCAATAAGTCAAAGTTTAACTTCTTTGGGGTTAAATTTAAACGCTGAGCACAAGCAGAGAGATAAAATAATGGGTAGAACCTGTGATTCAATAAGGTATGACTTTGCAAGAATTTATGATTAACTTACCTGCGATAACTTCGCTCGAGTTCCTCGACAAACGCTCTCACTTAAACCATCGACTTTAACTTGTCTCGAGACATCCTTTGGTGTCACCATCCCAAATTGACTTGACTTCACCGCACGACAAAAAAATTGAGCTAGGTAACCTTCTTCCGCAATTAAAACACGCTTTGGATTGTACATATGCACAGCTTGACGGATGTGTCCCTCCCGTCTCACATTTGAAACATAATGACCGGTGGTCGCTTCTTCTTCCTTTGAAACAAAAGTTGGTGTTATTGCCTTCTATCATTATTGAACCTTCTCTTTTGAAATTTCCACTTCTATTATTCGCCATGATTACCACCAAAGTGGTTACCATTCTTGGCATGATAATTTCCCCCACGATGGTTATCATTGTTCGATGGTCGCTGCATCTTGCACGACGATTATTATCATGTTGTTGGTCGTTGCTTTTGGTTGTGCTTAACTCATTATCGCTACCCAATAATCGAGCCCTATTCACAACATCTAAATATAAACAAAGTTTGTGAGGGATGAGGTATCGACGATATCGAAGTTTCAAACCTCTTAGAAACATTCGCATCATTCGCTTCCTCATTATCGACCAAATGGGATGCAAACCGGATAACTCCGCAAATTTAGCCTCGTATCATGGACATACGGCCATATTGTTTTGCTCCAACTTGATAAACTCCACCTCCTTCATGTGACGAATACTTTCGAGAAAGTAATTGTCGCTGAACACTCTTGAACTTCTCCTAAGACATCTTCGAAAAGCGTGCCACGATGGGTACGCTTTTACGATTCCCACCAAGAATCGCTTCTTCACGCAACATAAAGGTGGCAAAGGAACCTTTTGTTCCTCTGAGCATCCCAAGATATCAAATATCTTGGTGATCTTCTTTAACCACGCCTCCCCTTAAGTGGTTCTCGCTTTCCCAAAACTCCAAGGGTCCCAGCTCGACTTCTTAATCTGTGACCGTCCGAGAGTCGCCAAGTGTTTCCATCTCGCATTTTGGAAAGGATCCGCTCTCGCCGATGTCGCATGAATTGCATATAAAGCCTCCGAACATCCTATCGCTCATCATTTGGTCGTTCATGTTGTTTGTTTGCATGAGGATTATTGCCTTCTCGATGCACATTGTCCCGATTATTGATCCGTGGAGACTCAACTGCCTCCTCGTGCTCCATCACGATCTCAACATTTTCAGATGCCATTTTCAAAACTGTCACAAAACAAGGGTTAATTAACATATCACATATTATCCCTATACTTTGATCGACCAATTAAATACCAAGCGAAGGAATTCCCCATCTCTCCCCTCCTAGTTCTTATCTAACATCTCACCAGGATCATATCCTCAAGCTCGATATTAACCGCGACGCCCCCAAAATAGGTATACATCACCTATTCCGAAATCGCCAAATACATGGTATGTAATACAAATACAATCTTAAATATATGACAATGAGCCGTGAGTTTTAATACAAATATTGTCTTCTGTATAAAGATTCAAACTCAAAATAAATCATCAATACATTTATTAACACACTATTTCATGTAATAGTGAGGACTACTAATGCTATCCTCTCGAACCGTCACCCGCTCCCGACGACTAGTCCCTCGCCACGCTCTCATTTCCTAAAGAGAACAATGAAAGCTAAAGGGTTAGCTCAACTAGTCCAAGAAGAAATATTATGACTAAGATAATGCGTAATAAATTATCATTGGTTTTCAATAAGTGTTAAACCGATACAATATAAAAATATCAAGTTTAACTACAATGAACAAAACAATCCATTAAAAGAGTAAAGTAGAGAATAAAATCTACTATCTTTTATGATTTAAAAGGTTTTTCATCACTTTTAACGCTGAGACTCAGCTTAATAAATAATCCACATCATCGAATCACCCCTACACTACGGCCAAGGATATTCTTTAGTATCACGACCACAAATTATCCATGCACTACTCACGCCAAGGATATTCGTATATTCATTAATGGTCATGATCATGCCAACAATCGTCCCATCAATGCACTACGGGCCAATGAGGACTTTTACCACATCATTTGTAACATTATAGTCATGATTATACCGATTAATCCTCGGTCATAATCATACCAAGTCCATCTATGCACTATAGGCCACGTATTGACTTTCAACATAATATAAACATGAGGATGATGACAATGATATAAGAATTCAATAAAACAAGTTCAAGAATTAATTTATCCAAACCAAAACGTCCAAATTGTCAACATGATACTTTTTGTAAAGTAAAATTCAAGAATGCTCGTAAGAATATTTCCATGAAAAGATATCGATGAAGAGCAAATATCAAGGATATTCCACTAATTTCATGGAGTATAAAAGCCAAAACTTTAACCAACGGAGTATAATAAAGAATGGAATAACAAAAGAAATCACCGTGCATGCGTTAGACCGCATGCATGCATGTTATTCTAACAAAATAATAAGTGTCCATTTTTCACCTTTTTAAATCTTGGATTTTGGGCTTACTCAAAGGTGTTTAAGTGTCACAACTATGTAGTATGTATGTCAAGGTCCAAAAGTAATACACTTTTGTAGCTTAACAACATCACAGATGAAAGATCTAGGCTAGTTAAAGCTTGTCAGAAACCTATTCTTGAAGAAATCTGGGTTTTCCAGAATTTTCCCAGTCAGTTGGTCAACCCTAGCTACTTTGACCATCATTATCTTTTATTATGTTCATGATTTAGGTGTTCTATTGCAATGGTTGTATAGTCTACATGTCAGAGTATATCAACGATACACTCTCGTGGTCCAAAACATTAATAACAGAAAGATCTAAGGCTTGCAAAATCTTGTCAGGATGTTTTTGGGTTTCTGGGTTGCCCATATTTCCAGATTCCATGGTTGGTGAACCATGTTTGACCATTAATATCTTGAGATCTAGACATGGTATGGACCTAATTCCACTTCCAGTCTACTCTCCTCATGACATAGAACATGAAGAGTACACTAATCCATCCTAACATCTAACACACAAAGATCTATGGCCCCTAACATTAGGTTGTAAGGCCATAAAATAGGGTTCATGATCAGTTTCAAAAATCATATTTTTATACTTCTAGATGTTATGGATCTATGATATAATATCATAGACCACTAAATAACATCTTATAACACTAATCTAATCATCAAAACACATACGTAACATAAATCTTAAAGATCTAGCTTAAGTTGGGGTTTATACCTTTAAAGCTTCAATCTTTGATTTTTTTTCTTTGATTATGTTCTTGACTTGCTAAAATGTTATCTTGGCTTAACATAACTCGTACTTTCACTCTCAATTTCGGATGTTAGAGAGAGAGAGAATGGTCTTGGCTTGTGAAAAACTAAAGTAAAGGTTTTCTTACTTTTGACTTTTAATCGACTTTTAATCTTTTGATTGAATGAAATTGGTGTTGCAAGGTGGCAAATAATTGGTCGATTAATGAAGATATTGAGCACATGACATATCTCAAAGTGGTGACTCACAAGATTTGGCATAATCTTTTACTTAAGATTTAAGAAAAAGGGCATTTTAGTCATTTTGCACCTACTAAGGGTATTTTGGTAATTTCCCTTACACTTTGAAGGGAAATTTGGTCATTTCATATATATCCCATATATTTTAACCCATAGGTCTTTATACTTAGCATTAGGGTTTTGAAATTCCTAGTTAGGGTTTAGGATTCTCAGAACTGAATTTAGGGTTTCCAAACCATTCGTTAGGGTTTCTTATCAATCGTTAGGGTTTACTAACTTAACATCAAAGTTCTTAGTATAACATTAGGGTTTGTCATCGATATGACTTATCCGATCAACTATCACCCTTAACCACATAATTGCATAATACATAATCACTATACACAAAACCCTATACATCGCTATCGATTGTCACTTACAGCTTTGTAAGTTATACAAATCCTTCACAAAATTTTTTAATTAATACCCTATTTCCAAATCTAGGTTTAATTATCGAACCTTTATTCAATCATTTAAGATTTTATAAATTCAATAAATTCTCTGTCATTGTCATATTCACCTTCTTCTAAGAATTTCTTCCTCGAAATTACACGACTTACTACTGCCTACTCCTTTCACACACATCATCATAACTACCCAAAACATCACTCCCCAAGAGTTAAAATTTTTTAAATCATGCTTTGGGAGTCATATAGACTATGAACTTTCATTTTCAATTTTGAAAACCATCACGACTTACTTTACACAAAGGAAAATCAAATTTCCCATTATGCCACGTATCGATCAAGTACTACACGCCAATTGATTTTTCCTCTCTCGATAACCGCCTGGGCGCACAAATATTTCTCAATTTTGGGATGTTCACCTGCATCTTTATCATAGGATTCCGCACCAAAACAATTCGGTTCGGGAAATATTTCAAAGAACACTTAGAATTTTCATAAACGTTGGTCTTGTTGAATCAAATAGCTTAGACTTATATCAATAATATTCAATTTCAATCGAAACATGTATGGCCAAACCCCGTTGGCAATTGATTATCGTTAAAATTCTAAAAATAATTTTATGACATCATGATACCGTACTGTGTTTACTGCCCATTTGACGATTTCGTCATTGTGTGACTTTGTCATAATACATCATACAATAGTGGAATGACAATTTTAAGATCGCATTCAACACTAAGTACTTCTGCATTTATAACTCCATTAAATTTTTATCATCTTTGTACCAGGTTACATGATGCATTAATGATATACAATACATTTTGATATTTTTAAATCATTTTCGTCTAGCCAAAACAAGTAGCGTGTGTAAGGGGTCTGGGTACATAGTGTGTGTATTGTCGCTGTGTTGAGGCATGAGCCATGGCAGAGGAGGTGAATGGTGAACATGAGAGAGAGTAGCTGTAAGGGATTTGGGTAGACTGTAGGAGGGGGTATCGTGTAAGGGGTGGGTTTGATTTGGGCACAATGATTAAGCTGCGATGATTAAGTTGAAAGAATTGAGATGAAATCTAGGTCATTGAATTAAAATTAGAATGAATCTTAACCATCCTTGTGTTTTCCCAAATGAATTTAAATTAAATTTTAAAGTGGGAAAAAAATTTAAATTGGGTTCTTTCTTATTATTATAGATATATATTATTATTATTTTCAAAATTACTAATTAATTAAGCCCTTCTTTTGAATTTCAAATCAATTTTTAGTGTAAAATTAGCTCATCCTCCCTTCGCAAAGCAAGCAATTATGAATAATTTTATCAAATTATCGAATTATGATGCGGTCATATATAATTTTATTTATTCCATGAATTAATTCTACTATAAAATTTTCCCAATGCACATAACACAATATTAATATTCCATTTGTTTATATTTAAATTTACATTTTTGTTTGATAAAGTATAGTAACTGTACTTTCTTTAGTTTCTTATCATAGAAATGGTTATCTTATGATGGGTAACGAATTATATCAGTAAATCTAAAACATCATTTTATTGGGGAAAAAGAAAAGAAGAAAGAAAAATAACTCAATTATTAGTGTTAGACTTTTAATTAGTAACCCAATTCCAATGACAGCATTACTACGCATATAGAAAAAGAAAGACATCTTATAAGATCTATATAATAAAACAGATCCATCCAAAAGGAAATTAACATCATTCCAAAGTCTACATATGCTACTTTCTAACTCAAGAGCACTTATTGAATCCAAAATGTGCTTTTTAGTTTGATCTCATGGTCTTATTAGCTCAGCTAATATATTCATTTTCCGTCGTCCTCTGAAATAAAACTTAGTTTTCATTACTTTTCAGATCAATATTTTTCGTTAGTTGTAGTGCTTCCCCATGATCTTCTAACTTTCAGAACTTAAACCAACTCCTCCTCAGAAAATGAGAAACCTATGAATCATAGGTTCATAAAACTATCTTATACCACAAATATCCTGTGCCAAAATAATGCAACTAAACTATCTCAGCTCCTACTCAGAGAGAAAGGGAAAAAATGTCTTCCCTGCAAGGACCATTACCCTGCACAGACCATTAGCCAACCAAAAGTTAATAAAAATTGTACCCCCTGCCCCCCAAAAAAAAAATATAACTATATACATCATTGACCCAAATGCAGCATACCCAAAAATCTACAAATGATACTTCCTAACCAAAGAGAAATGAAGTTGTTGTGGCCATATGTCAGGGCAATTCACGAAGGCCTCAAACTCGAGTGAATTTTCCAATGATAGCCTCGATTCACAGCTCTTGAAATCAAATCATATGTCTAAAATATCATTTTTATAGGTAATTTTAGCCCCAGGTATGGAGGATTGGAACCAGCCATATGTCTCCAGAAATAAAAAAATTCTTAGCCATTCTCGATCATCATCCTAGCGCATCCAACCCCCGCATATCATAATCATAGTGTAGCATAATTGACTGATTAAGCATGATACTTCTCATAATCACTATTGCAAATTCAAACCAATTAAAAGAAAAGGGTTCGATCAAACAAATTTACACAGCTCATAGATTCTCATGTTCGCTATTTACATCACCCAAATTGTTTAACTTTTGAAAAAGGAATCACAACCTTAAGAAAAGAAAAGTTTAACTTATCCTTACAGCTTTGGGTAAAGAAAATCCTTCAGGAACAACAAAACAGTGGGACAAACAATACTTCTCCCACATAGTCAATGTACTATCCAAAGCAGATTGGATCATGTTCCGCAGGTAACCTATGAAAACATACCATAACTATTCCAACTGGGTTTGGCATGATTGTAGTTGATTTGATTATTTTACATTCCATACTCATAACTATTCCTTAAAGTTAGCCTAACTTATTGTAATTGATAGCCTAGGTGATTGTAATCACTAAATTCTAGCCTTAGGTGATTCTGTCATGGTTGTATATATATAGAACCTGTATATTGTAAAGGAGAGCAGTGAATAAACTTACAATTTCTGAATCTTTTATATTCTTTCATGGTATCAGAGCCATTAGCGTAACCGCACCCAAACCTATCTCTCACCATGGCCGAAATCTTCTCTTCTACCTCCTCGTCATCTTATATCTCTTCTTCCTCTGTATCTGCGTCATCTTCCACTTCATTAACCCTCAATCCTTGTTATCCAACACCATCCTAACCAAAGAAAATTACCTAAATTGGAGTTCTCAATTTCTTGTCGTTCTCTGCACCCACTCTCTCGAACATGTTGTCCATGACAAGAATAGTCCTTTGGAAAAAATAGATGATAAAACCATTAACCCCGAATACACCAAATGGAAAAGGGCTATAAGTCTTGTTCTAACATGGATTCGTGCTACTGTTTCTCCCTCTATTCAAAATCTGCTGGTATCCTGCAAGTCCGCTCCCGAAGCTTGTGACATACTTCACAACCAATTTTCTTCTTCCTCTAAAACCCATATTCGAACCCTGAAGAACAACCTTCACACACTCAAGAAAGACTCCAATACCACTGTATCTGACTTTCTTCTCCGTGCAAAAACCATATCTGATTCCTTTTCTTCTGCCGGTTGTATAATTCTTGAAAATGATATCATCGATCACATACTTAATGGACTTGGTTCAGACTTTAAGGAGTTCATCTCATCGTTTCATGTCCACCCTCAGGTCTCATTTGATGAATTCTATGGTCTTCTCGCCCAAGAAGAGACGCTACAAAATCGATTCTCATCTCTATCTATTTCTCCAAGCACAACTCTTGTGGTCAATCACAATCTCATCGACAAAATAACAACACCAATTTCACTGCCTCACAAAACAAACACACTCAAAACTTTCACTATTGTTCCCAATACAACCTCACCAATGGTTTGAATCGCAACAACCGTAACAACACCTTCAACGGATCCAACTAGAACAATTCAAATCGGTCTAGCCATTTCAATCATCAACACGGCTCTCAACCCACAAGATTCATTCCAAACCACGGTCCTCCACTTCTTCCTACTCTCAGATTATAACCCCGCGACTCCATAATCATTAACTTTGTGACCACCAGTCATTCAACAAAACATCATGCACATAATTCTCATCCACCATTCTCTGCAGAAGCTCATGTCTCTACACCAACTTGGGATACAAATTGGTGCTTCGATATCGGTGCCACCAACCATATGACATCATCAGCTGCTAATCTCACTCATTCTCATCCATATCAATGTAATACTTCTGTAATTATTGGTAATGGCTCTCATCTTCCTATCTCTCATTATGGTTCTTACGTGCTTACCTCCTCAGACAACTCATTATGTCTTTCTAATGTTCTTTGCATAGCAAATATGCACAAAAATCAGTTATCTATTCGTCAATTTTCTCGTGACAATAATGTTTATTTTGAATTTGATTCATATGGATATCGTATCAAGGACACCCGCATACGTAAAACTCTCCTTTCTAGAACTAACTTTGACGGCTTGTACTATCTTCACTCTTCATCACCATCCAAAGCTAACCTAGCTACTCTTAGAGAGAACCCGCAACATCCGTAATTTGGCATTCCAGTCAATCATCCCTCCAGCCGACATTCTCGCAACATCTTTGTCGCCATTTAAAACTTTTGTTTAGTTCAAATAATTCTCGCCTCAGTTGTCATATTTCTCCTTTAGGAAAATCATGTAAATTGCCTTTTAATTCCAAAATCTCGACATAATTTCTCCATTGGAATTATTACATTTGATATTCGGGGTCCATCACCTGCTAATTCTAAGGCGATTTTTTCGTTATTTCTTTATCTATCAGGGATGATTACAATGATATGCTTGATTTTTTCCTATGTTTTTGCAAATACGAAGTTTTTTCTATCTTTTCAAACTTCAAAATTATGATAGATAATTTCTTAGGAAAATCACCAAATCATGCAACCCAAAAATTAAAAGTATTCAAACTAATGGGGTGTTTGAATTTCAACAAACTCCTTATTTCAAAACTTTCTCAAACACACGGTATTCATCATCAACTTTATGTCCACACACTCCACAACAAAATGGGGTCATTTAACGTAAACATGTATATATCGAGGAAATGGGTTCGTGCTTACTTAATCAAGCCTCATTGCCTTCTTCTTTTTTTGGCTCGAGGGTTTTTCCAAAACTACTTTTTAATTAACCGCATTGCCCATGTGTCAACTCAAAACGTGTCTCCCTATGAAAAGTTACTCTACGTAAAACCAGATTACACTTTACTCAAGGTATTTGATGTACTTGTTTCCCACTTTTCATCCCATATAATCAACACAAGCTCATGCCCAAATCAATCAAGTGTACATTTCTTGTTTACGACTCAAATCATAAGTGGTTACCGTGTCTTGACCCATCGACTAATCGTGGTGTGTACATCTCACATCATGTGCATTTTGATGAATCCTCATTTCCTCTCCTCTCTCACCACACCAGCTTCTCCAAATAAATGTGTTCATCTCGTCCCTCACTGCTCTACTCCTAGCATAGGCAACCCCTAGGTCTCTCCCATAGTTTCGCTTCATCCCGACAAAGATCCTAGCTCCACCCATTCTTCCCTCCTCACCTCATGACATCGGTCCCCACACTGTGGCCTCCCCATCATTTCCGTTGCATAGGCTGCGACTCTTTAATGGTCGTCCTCCCAGTCCTGTTCCTTATTCTTCTTCATCCTTTGATGACACTTCACCCACTGTGGCTTCCTTTCATCACCGGATGATTATCTTCACCACCGCTAGTTCCATTCCACCACATAAAACTCATGATATCAATGAACTCTTTCACTACTACCTCCGTGTACTACTTGTCGAGAGGCTCTTCGCCATTTCTATTGAGTCCCCATTTCATGAACTCCTTACTTTTCGCCAAGCCTCTAAACATCCTCATTGGCAACAAGCTATGTAAGAAGAAATTATCGCCCTTCACAAAAAATAACATACGGACCTTAGTGTCCGCTTGCCTTCTCCAAATGTAGTTGGGTGTCGATGGATATATCGGGTCAAGCGACAGGCTGATGGGTCTATTGAGCATCATAAAGCAAGACTTATAGCTCAAGGTTTCATACAACAGGGCCATTGATTATGAGGAGACCTTCACTTAGTCGTCCGCCTCTACCATCCGCACAATGTCAATTCGCCCTTGCTACATTACGACCGGCCCTTACAACAACTTGATGTTCGTAATTCTTTCCTTAATGGGGTTCTTCAGAGGATGTGTACACGACTCGACCTCCCGGTTTTGTTGATCCATCGCGTCCAAATCATGTATGCAAACTACACCGTGCCTCTCTATGGTCTCAAATAAATCCCGCGCGTGGTGGTTCCGCGCTTCAAACATTTCTTCTATCTCATGGTTTTGCAAACAAATAACTCACCCATCCTTATTCATCAAAAGTTACGCTCACTAAAGCTCCTTTTGCTTGTTTACGTTGATGACATCATTGAATCCAGCTTCTCAATCACATCAACGACTTTTATTGATGTTTTAATGTGCTACATTTGAAAGTCGCCACTTAGTGATCCGAGTTTATTTCTAAGATTGAAGTTACTCAACTTTCGACTCTCTCACTCTATCCCAAGCCCGGTATGCTCCGACTTACTTCGAAATTCCATATGGACACCGCAGTTTGCCTCCCACTCCACTCCCGGCTTTATACTCGGTTATCTAGTCATGATGGTGACCCTTCACGGATGTAACTTTGTATCAAGTATGGTTAGTGGTCTTCATTCTTTACGTTGTCCCGACCGACATCGCCTTTCTGCCGGCCAATCAAGTGTGTCAATTCACGATTCTCTCCGCACCACTCATCTTCAAGTCAGAAAGCGGATTTTTCGCTATCTATCTCTGACACCTGATTACGGTCTATCTTTCCACAAATCCAATGATTTAACTCTCCATGTCTTTTCGGATGCTGATTGGGCTGGTGATCCGGATGATAGACGCTCTACTACTAGGGCATGTGTTTTCCTTGGTCCGAATGTTCTCTCATGGATTGCAAAGAAATAAGCTACTATGTCTCGATCTAGTAGTGAAGCTGAATATCGGGCTCTCGCCACTATCAGCCTTTGAAATCCGATGGTTTACATTTTCGTTCCGCGAGCTCGGTATTTCTCTTCCCGATTCCCCACAATTATACTTTGATAACGTTTCTGCACTGCACATAGCTCGTAATCCGGTGTTTCATGCGCGCACTCGCCACATCGAAATCGATTATCATTTTGTTCAGGAACTCGTTGCAAATGGTCATCTCTTCCTTCACTTTATTATTTTTCAATCTCAATTTACGGACATTTTTACAAAAGGTTTGTTCGTCCCCTGTTTCTATTTTTATGCTCCAAGCTTAACCTCCATTCCATACCGCTATGCGCTTGAGGGGGGGGTGAAAACATACCATAACTATTCTAGCTGGGTTTATCATGATTGTAGTTGATTTGATTATTGTACATTCCTTACTCATAACTATTCCTTAAAGTTAGCCTAACTTATTGTAATTGATAGCCTAGGTGATTGTAATCACTAAATTCTAGCCTTAGGTGATTCTCTCATGGTTGTATATATATAGAACCTGTATATTGTAAAAGAGAGCAGTGAATAAACTTATAATTTCTGAATCTTTTATATTCTTTCAACGCCCTAAGATTTAAAACAATTTATACAAATTTAATCAATGTACACATAACTTATGTCTCTGGAACAAATTCATTTGAATGATACTGCTTTAGTGTTTTTGACTAAAATTTAACCATTTTGAAACCCTAACCAATTGAAAATACCACAAAACCTGAACCAGAAACAAAAAATAGCCAAAAAAAACATACCTAAAAACATATGAATATTGGGAATTTAGTTCATTTGAACAATAATCACCACAAAAATTTGAATAAAAAATAGCAATTTCCAAACAAAACAATTACTAAAAACAAATGAATATTTATGTATTGATTGAGAGAGACCTGAAGAGGCTGATCGACTTGAGAGAGGAGATCTGAGGAGTGATCAGGTAAGAGGCTTAGAAGAGCAGAGAGAGCCATTTTAGTTTGTTGGGGAGGTATCCTTCTCATCAATCCCATGGCTGTCTCAATTTTCTCCCCTCTCCTCTAACACTCGCATCGTCTCCTCACTGGGCGGGATTTTTTTTGACTGGATGGAATCTTTTTTTGTGATGAAATGTGAGCCTCTAGATTAAGTTGGAATGAATCTGAACCGTTCTTGTGTTTTAAAATGGAAAAAGATTCAAAATGGGTTCTATTTTATTATATAGATATTCCAAAATACTTAATTTTTAACCTCACATTTAATCATGGTTCTTTGACTATGTTACGCGTCTATTGATGTCAGAATTATGTTACATTGTAGAAAAGTATTGTTGTTATACCTATTTTATTGTTTTTCATATCATATGGTTTGTTTGGCACAATTAGATCGATTATCATTTATTTTTTGTTTCTCCTTTTTAACCTTTTCACATCTGTCATTATTGCCTTTGATTGGTATCCTCTTATTTTCTTCTAAGTTTTGTCCTTTTTCCGACAAAGTGTAATCAATCTGGAAATAGGTCAATGTTTATTTCTATATTTTATCCCATTTGTAGTTATATGTATGCTATAATGAAACATATTATGCAAATTTAAGGTTTTAGCCAATTATATACAAGTTTTTCTGTCTACTTTTTATGTTTGTTACTTTCTCTGTCCAGGATGAATCTCTTTCTTTTCGGCTTGCTGTTTCTGTCATCCAAAATTTCAGTGAAGAGCATGAGCCTTCTGTCTGTGGGTTTTTAACATCTTGTATAATGGACAAAAATGTTGTAGGAAGTGAGCTCAGAGAATTTTACCATGAAATCATTTTTAAAATCTTTCGATGTGCTTAGTCTTGTAACAAGTTTCTTATGATTTCAAGTTCCTAACCGAGATGCAAGTGTACTTGCTGCTCCGGACAACAGAAGAGGTGTAGTAATGAAATATCCAACTGTATTACGAAATTGTCTCTATATATGGAATAACATTTTACGTAGTTAATTTGTGGGGGCAAGAATACTTGTAGAAAAGTGTTGGTAGCTCAGCAGGAAGATGGGGAAAGAATAGTTTGCGTTTTTCATCATAGGCACTCATTTTTCATTCAATTTGATTTTAGAGCATAGAATGACATTAGTAGACCAAGGGTATGCTTGGAGAATTTGGTAGTATGTTTTGGTTTCATAATTCAGAAAATCTTATTTGTGCATGACATAGATGAACTATGCTGAAGTTTCCATTTCTAATATGTTTAACTAGATAAAATGATTGCTGATATGGAAATCTCACAACTTAATCTAACAGAAACGATGTAGAAATAGTGGACCTCAGTAGAGTTGTAGACAAAGGCGAGTTGCATACTACCTGCATCCGGCTTGGGCATTTCAAGCTTGGCTCACTAAGACTTACAACTTGTTGAAATTTGAGTTCAGCTTTTAAACAAGGCAAATATTTTGTCAAAGCATGACATTTTCATGTTCACGAGCTGTTTGTGAACAACTCACTTAAATAAATGAGCCATTTTTGCTCCAACATGTGTTCATTTTTATATTCAATACTCCGTCTTTGGATCATTATTGACTTTTTGAAATCTAACTTGATGCATTTTCAAACCCAAAATTAACGCTCATTCCTTTACATTTAGTTAATACAACGATGAAAATGTAAACTATCACAAAATTACTACTCATCAGTAAGATTTATTGTTTCACAATTTTTAACGAATCATCTCAATTTTTGAGTTTGAATTACTTTGAAAAAATTTCACATTGACTTTCATTGTTTCAAAGTCATTAATGATCTTATAATTTGGAATGGAGAGTATATGTTTATTTTAATAATATAACTATGTAGTCTCTGTATATTTTATGCAGAAACTATACATAATATGTAGAAAATTAAATTATATTATTCAAGTTGAGTTTATACCAGCCTAGTATGAACATGGTCGCAAACAAATGAGCCGAAATTCTTACGTTCAAGCTTGGTTCGTTTATCTATTTGAGCCTTAAGCAATGTTCAAGTGCAGCTTTGGATCATAGGCATGATAATTGGCATACTGGGTTTGGTTCTACTTAATAGACTACTTACTTGATGATCCTGTGTTAACAAAGTTGCAAAAAATTGAAGCTGCACAATTGGTTGGAAATATTTTAAGGCCTACAACACCCTATGCAATATCTGTAACTTCCAAGAAAATTATATTATTATAGAATTAATTTTTTATTTAATTATATTAAATAAAAAGAAATACGCTTATTATTTAGGAGTAAGCCGTGTAAAGGTTGTTCGCTTACCTAGGATGATCGTAGGATTCTAGGTTTGTGCTAGGAATAAATTATTTGAATTTTTAAGACGAAAATGAAGTTTTCTGAGAAGTAGTAGAACCTGGGAAGGGAATACTATAGAATTAACAATACTACTTTGCAAGACAGGTAAATAAATCAATCAAATCCTTAAGTTTGGTCTAGCCAAGTTAAGATTGACATTGACTCTTTCGTTAAAAATTCATGCACAATATAACATGAATCACGAAAATTTGGCTAACACGAAGGTTAGACAAGAGTTCGAATAACTTGCCTTCAAGTGTCTTTTACTTTAAATTCAACTTTTCTTGGTCTTTAATAGTTCTACATTATATTTTAACATAGCACACTCAGATTAGCTACCAAACAATCTATACACATTGTTTATACCAATTTCTTTCTCTTCTATTACTTCATCGAATTTATTTCATTAATAACATTCGTTAAGTTATCTAACATTCTTTACGGCTTAATAACAACTAACATCATAAATCGACATTCATCGCCTATCATTTATGTATTACGATAGCTATAACTCTAACCGATTGAATAATTCGAATTCATTTCCCTCGAATTATCGATATAGGACCTCGTATAGCAATTACATAAGTTTTATCTTCACATATCATCGTCTTTATACCACGTCTATCTATTACATATATATAACAATAAGACGTGCATTAAGCTCGAATACGATACAATATCAACGTTATCGTATTTTACGTTCTTCGTTTAATTACATTTAATCAATGTTAAATTCCTAAACTCATAGTTATTCATGTTGTTTAGGATGTTTCTCTTCATGTATATTAAGAATATACTTGCCCCTCAATTACCACACAAAAAGTTGGATTGACAAAAGCTCGCATCGGAATTTTTTTTGTTAAGGGCGCTGCAGCACCACTTATAGGTTTAATCTTGGCGCTGCGGTACCATCCTGCAGGGGCTGGCGCAACGGCGCCACTCTATAAGACATGGGCGGCGTTACGGCGCCTCCCTTGAGCCTTTGATTTTTTTTTCTTCTAATTTTCAACATTTTCAAACCGCTTACTTCCCGAGCTCGTAACTCGATCGTTATAACTCAGAATTTGTTGGTTCTAAAACCATTTTCTTCCTTATCATGTGTACTACAATTTCTCAGGGATAGAATTATTTTCTGAGTCCATTAATGACCATTTCATTGGTTCGAATTTCATTGCTCATTCGTTAATTATTCTTGAGCGTTCTTCACTCGTTCATTCATTTTACGTCTGAATTCGCTCGTTCTTGAGTCTACGACCCATAAATTCATGATTCCTCGATATTTTAATGAAACCCTAAGTTCAAAGGTTCATTATTAACATTTAATTTTCATCCAGATATCCTAGTTTACTATGATTTCAATGGTTAACATCTTTTAATTAAAAATTCTCCATAACTTTGTAATACGAGATTTTTACTCTGTTTCGAATGGAACGAATCTATAACTAATTCATCTATGTCCTAACCAAGAATTAAACACCTAAATTATACGCGATGGTTTTAAATTTTTCCATCAACAATAAGCTCTATGTTTTGATGCTTTTTCTTCATTAAGTGCTCAATCATTCTTTTATAATTTAACTTATGAATGGCTTTTAATGTTTTAGTTCACTAATAGTCATCTTTATTACTCTGGAAGAGACATGCTCCACTAATTCATACTTCTTTATAAAAAATAAATATAAAAGAATCGAAGGCTAGGGTTTACGTATTTTTACCTTGGCGTTCTTCGCCTTCTTGATAGTTTGATGAACTAGTTAACTTATCCTTCCTTTGATTCCTTGTTAAAGCTCTTACTTCTCTCTCAATATGTGTGTTCGTTGAATGTTTGTAAACAAATAATGAACAAGTAGGCTTTGTTTTATAGGAAAGCAAGATGGAGGGAAATTTGGTAAAGAGGCCAAACCTCCTTACTATTGCACCTCTTTTGCAAAGCTTCCAAAGGAAGCTATTCAATTAATTTGGCCACAAATTGGCCGACCATGTGGGGGTTTTAGGGCCCTCATGGGTTGCCCCAACCCCTTCACTCACCTAGTAACCCATTAGTTTGACCCACGGGTTCAGTTCTTAGTTCGGGCTTAGGTTTTAATTAAAATTGGGACAAATAGCGTCGTATCCTTATTGTGTAGTTGGAAGTCCTGTAACGCCCCGAAATCCGATCTATCTTCATACCTGGATTCCGTACATCATGGTCCCACTCCTTTCCAAACATACATCATTATATACTAAAATATAACAACATACATTCTTAATTCCCAGGTTCTAATACCTTATAACCTCTTTCATTACAAATAATAATAATTACATTATTCTTTACATCTTACACGAGTGACTTTTATCCGCCACCAAGGATACATAACAATTCATTAAACTAATCTATAGTTTAATTACATCTTTCTACATTACAAGTCTTCGCTTGATCTTCCTGCTTTAATGGCACTTCGTCTGGATACCGATTAGCATAATCTTCACGGAATCCTTAAGTTCTTCTAACATCGTTCACTGAAAATATTTTTCATTTAAAGCAAGTGTGAGCATTCAATTGCCCAGCAAGTCATAACAGTTGAACAAATAAGTTTAAGAATTTAAACATTCCTTTATAACTTCGATAACCGAACAAAGGTTATGAAGCAGCTTGAATAATAGGAATAATCTCGATTCCTATCATTTTAAAATATTAGTCACATTCACTTTGAAATACTTTCATTCTCTATTCTCTTTCACACACATCATGTCGGGCTAGAATCTTTAGCATAGACTTAATAATAACGGTTCATGTATAAACAAAACATTCTCTTATTGAACAGTTCAATCATAGAACAGTTCATCTCATAGAAACACCGAAGTGTTCAAATTGTGGCACAAGGCCTCATACATTTTACCACCTTGTACAAATATCACACATTCGCACATAGACAAAACTTCTCAAGTTCAACATCTGAGAAGTTTAAGAAACTAGCATTCATTTAGAATAAGATTGAAGTTAGGAAACTTGCCTTACACATAGCTACAACTTACGCTGAACTGCTCATTCCAATCCCTATAACACATAAGGAAATAACATATACACCAATTAGTCATATATTTGACTTACGCATTGGTTAGTGTTCGCGTTCTTGTAATCTAAGTTTACACGACAACTTCCTTTACCAGTTTTATGGCTTCATGATATAAGGAGATGTCTTACTCAATATGTTCATCATCTTTGATGATTTGCATTCTTATCTTCTTCTTATAACTTCTCTAGGACTCAGCACACATCACTTCTCTACTAGTAATCCATATGGTACTCTGAGTAGTTTCCCACAAACAACCAATAAAAAAGTTCCCGTCTCGTCTACACTTTCATCATAGTGAGTTAGATCGATTTCCAGTTTCGTATATACCTTCGCTCTCCGAAGGAATTATTTAGCCCAGCTCCCATTTGTCAACCATCAAAGGTTAAGATTGCACAACAACCTAACTTATCTTAACTTATTCGAACCATTAAACTATAACGTTCGTTAAGTCAATTTCTTATTTCTTATGGCTTTCTGGCAACTAAATGTCATACCTCAGGATTCATTCTTTATCGTCTAAGTCATACAGTCTTTTGTATAGTCAGAATGATCGTTCAAGTTAATCATTAACTCGGCTTCTTTACGTTAAACATCATTGTCTTTAATTCAGTTCTTCATCGTTCATAGTTTAATCATTGGTTTTCATTATCTTACGGTCAAACCATACACAGGGTGTAGGTTCTATCCGTTTAGTATTTGTGTACACTCAACCATCACGCTGGTTAAAGTGTTTAACGATTACATTTCATTCTAACATTCTCTATCCGACTCACATTCGGCTTTCATTAATCTTATTACCATTCAGTACGACTTTCTTGATAAATCATATCTTACTTAATACTTTCGTTATCCATTATATTAACCCCATCGCTTCACTGGCTTTTGCTTGCATCGGCATTGCGGCCGATACCTTCCCTTTCCTTTCTCATACAGTCAGTACCACTCACGCCACTGACGCCACCCTCCTTTCTAATACTCGTGTTGCGGCAGGAGTTTCCAGTGGCTGGTTCTCCGATCTTGCACTGCGGCGCCAGCTTACATAGCATGGTTGGCGCTGCGGCGCCAAGCCCTAACTTTCGTTACATTTTCGTCAGTGTTAAATTATTCTGAGATGCTAACTTCCCGATTCCATAACTTCTTTGTTATAACTCGAAACGAGGTCGTTCCAAAGCCATTCTCTTCCTCATCTTACGTACTTCAATCCCCCTCGGACAGAACTATGTTATGAATTTGCTAACATGCCTTTCGATTGGCTTATTCTTCATCCTTCGTTCATTTTATATTTTTAACGTTCTTCGTTTGTTCGTCCGTAATTCGGTCATCCAAACTCGGAACTCATTCGTTCTTGAGTCCACGACTCACGTTTTCTACTTTCTCTTATTTTCTTATAAAACCTTACACGTTCGGGTTCATTTACACACTTTCTAATTCTCGTTCGTCTTTTACAAAATTTCTACCATAACTTCGTTATAACTCAGTTTTAATCTGTTCCTCATGAACGTTTCTACCATTCCTAACCAAGAAATAAGCATATAACATATACGTGATGGTTTTAAACTTGTCCATCAATAATAATTATCCTATGATGGTTTTAAATTTGTCCATCAACAACGTTCTTCGCGTTCTTCATTCGTTCTTCATTTTTAATCGATATTTTGATTACGATTTCACTTTTTCTTGGAATTTGATGTTATAAAAAACCATTCCTTACTTATTTCCCCGAATCATTCATATGATTCATTCGGATCGCTCAAATTCATTACGAATCTTATACTTCCATAAGAAATTTATAAAATAAATTTCTAATTCTTATTTCTTCATTTTCTCATGATTTCAACCATATGAAATAATTTCTAACATCTTTTACTTCTTATTCTCATTAAGTTATGTTTTAAACATATAAAACTTAAAGAAAATAATATAGAAGTTGGGTTTTGGATTACCTTCCTTCTTTAATCTCCTTCTGTCGGACAAAGTTTGCTCACGAGCAACTTTTCCTCATCCTTTTCCTCTTCTTTCCCCCATCCAAACTCTCTCTTTCTCTCTCTCTCTCAAATGTTGGAGGATGTTCAAAAATCTAATCAAATGAGATTAAGCTTCCTTTTTATAGATTTTCCAAGCTAGGGGCAAAATAGTCAATTCGCCCCTCCAGTTACTATTCACACCTCCTTACTATTCATGAAACATCCATTGGAAGTTTTGTGGTTCCGTCTTTTAGAATTCGTTCGAGAGTTTTAAAAACTACGATTCTCGGAATCCAAATATTTTTGAATATTTTGTCTTTCCTTTACCGATTAACTTTTACGTATTCTTCGGATCTTCGAAAAACTAAAAAATACTTTTTGACATTAAGCATTTTCCTTCACGTTTTCCCTTAACGTTGTTAAACGAATGAAAAGTACATACAATAAATTATTTTTCGTCACTTTTATTTTGTCCAATTTCTGCACGTTTTTCGAGAAAAACTTTTATCGGCTTACTTAACTTTTTTTGATATATTATCTTTAAATCTTTCGACGGAATGCCATTTCAACATACCGAACTCTCTAAAAGGGTTAGGTTATTCAAACCCTAACCCTTAGGGTTTCATCAGGTGAATAGTACATATTTCGTCTTTTCCTCAAAAATATTTTTGTTCTCGGAAAAATTTTATTTTCGTCTTAAAAATTTTTACTCGTTCAGTCTAGCTCGTAGCCAGAATCCTCCTGATTAATAATCATCCTAGGTTATAGAACGATTAATAAACACATAATACAAAATATTATTAATAAAAATTCATTTTATTAATAACTAATTCTTTAAATATTAAATTCTGGACAATCCAAATTTCTGGATTGTCACAAGTCCCACCACAAAATCCATCATGATATGCTCCCATTTTCACTCTAGAATCTCTAGCGATTGTAACAATCCATTTGTTCGTTGGTGTTCGACCTTAACTTTCAGACAAGTTAAGAACCTACTAACATTATCTGCTATTTCTCTCTTTATATTCGGCCACAAAAAGTTCTGTCGAAGGTCTTGATACATCTTGGTGCTACCCGGGTGTATCGAGTACCTTGAACTATGAGCCTCTTCTATTATTTCCTCTTTTAATTCTGTATTATCCGGGAGCCAAATTCTTTCTTCAAAACGTAGCAACTCCTCCTTGTCAAGGCCATACTTAGTCTTCTCTTTATCTTCATTTGCTCGCACTCCTTGTCTTTGAGTTGTACTTCCTTCACCCGTTCCATAATTATTGCTCGAGTCTCTATTATAAATAATCTTTCTCCCGATTCGTTCGATAATCTAACCCCTAGCTCCGTCATTGCCATCTCTGTTACTAACTTGTGCTGAGCCGTTAATATCGATAGCTTCTCCCGACCCTTCCTACTCAAGGCGTCAGCCATAATATTCGCCTTCCCTGGATGATAAAAGATATCGCAATCGTAATCCTTTATCAACTCCAAACCACCTTCTTTGTCTCATATTTAACTCTTTTTACGTGAAGATACATTTCAGACTTTTATGGTCCGTGTATATCTCACACTTCTCCCCATATAGGTAGTGCCTCAAAATATTTAAGGCCAAAACTACCGCTGCCAATTCTAGATCATGAGTAAGATATCCTTTCTCATAATCCTTTAATTGTTGAGATGCATAAGCAATGACCTTGCCATGCTATATGAGCACACAACCCAGTCCTCTATGTGAAGCATCCCTATAAACTACAAAATTCCCTATATCATCTGGCAGAAACAACACCCGTGCTTCACTTAATCTCTTCTTCTGTTCTTTAAAATCGTCTTTGCACTTCTCTATCCACACGTATTTCACCGTCTTCCTTGTCAAATTCGTTAACGGAGTAGCTATCTTGGAAAAATCTTGGATGAATCTTCGATAGTATCCCGCTTTACGTTAGGAAACTTCGCACCTCAGTTCGTGTTTTTGGTTGCTCCCAATTAATAACTGCTTCCACCTTAGCTGGATCTACTAAAATCCCTTTCTTTTTGATAATGTGCCCTAAAAATTGTAGTCTTTCATGCCAAAATTCTCACTTACTGAATTTTGCATACAACTTCTCCTATCTTAGTGTTTTAATACTAATCTTAAGTGCTCAACGTGATCTTCTGGCATCTTAGAATCTACTAGAATGTCATGGATAAACACAACAATGAACATGTCCTAATATTGCTTGAACACTCTGTTCATCATGTCCATAAATGCGACTGACACATTAGTCAACCCTGTTGGGAAACTGCATATTTAAAATTTGATGTTGAAAGTAAATACTCATGCTTATATGTAAAGTCCTTCAAGGAATACATGTACAAGGACTTCGTGGTAGATAAAAAATTGTTAGTTTTGTTTTGTGCTTTAATGTTTATCATTCTTTAAATGAATGTATAGAAGAAAAGATCAAAGATGTTAGGTTAATCTATCCCTTGAGATGTAATACATAGGCTTCAACAGAATTGTAATGTTCCAAGCTGATCAAGAGATTTTAGAAGCCAAGACAGAATCGTAGAGCTTTGAAAATTGCAATATGTCTGTTTTTGAAGGTCTCTCTCGAAATCGTAGAGTGGTCCAAATGCCTACCGAGCCAATTCAGAAAATGTAGTGTGCACTCGGAAGCGTGATAAGTAGATTTTATACCTACTTATCTAGTATCTATTACTTGAATTAGTTGCTTAATCTCAAGTTTCTTAGTTACTTTTCATGCATTTTGTGTTCGCTTTGTAGATTATATGTTTGGGAGTTGTGATTGCAAATAATTGGTAAGAAATCGCAAATAAAAGCAATCTGAACATCGTTTGGGCTTTCATATTTTTTTTTTCATGTTCTTAGCTTGAAACTTGGATTATATTGTAGAGTTTCTTTTTAGCTTTCCGGAACATCTTGAATCATTCCAATTGGAGTTCGGATGCATGAGTTATGACCTATGTACCAATGGACGTTGAACTTCACTGTTTTGGGTGACCATTTACATAGCAGCCACTTCAGAGCCAATTTCAGCATTGCTCCATTCCTTATTTCCAAAAACTAAAAGAATGAAAGTTGTAGATCTACGTCTCCTCTTTTCGGAACATCTTGAATCATCGAAATCGGAGTTCAGAAGAAGAAGTTATGAACATTTTTCCAAAGGACATCAGAGCAAAAAAAGGACCTCCGCCAGGGCGGGCTTTCTCTTCACAAAACTGTAATAACCCGATATTTTCTATATAATTAAATCAGAAATTTTGCGTATAAATTTTTTTTTATGTGGGGAATATGTGCCAGATAATGTGTATATATATATATATATGATAAATAAAATTTACTTATTATATTAATTATTGTAAATAATTTTATTTTAGAATTATTGATCATTATAAACTATATCCTTATAATAATTAATTTTATAGTAGAAATGTTTTTATTATTTATTTTCCATAAAATGATTATATATTATTTAAATAATATATGAAATGATTATAGAATAATTATAATAATTATTTTATTTTATTATATGAATTTAGTTCAAATTATTAAGTTAATTATTTTAACTTAATTAATAATGTTATATATGAAGGATAAATCGAATATGGTGTAAGACCCCAACTTTTTAATAAAGATGATTTTTTTCTATAAATATCATTTTTGAATATTATGGAATGAATTTGATATAATGTTATAGTTGTGGGTAGTATTTATAAATTTTGCAAATTACGCAAGTTGTTTTATAATATTCGATTGGTCGGGGAATATTCGTACGACGACACAATCATTGGTGGACCCCACAACAGAATTATTGTCGGATTGAGAAAACGACAAAAATATTTTTATGAAAATAACTACGGAAGTTTTACAGATTAAAAACTGTTGAACTACTTTCATTAGTAAAATGCACAAGAATACGCGTGTGGTTGCATAGTAGCACACAATATTGATTATTGATGCTTACGTGAGAAGTCACTCGCGATTTTGTTCAAATATTGCTACAATAATTGCTTTGCATAGTATCTCACGTTATTTGATTCAATTATTGTCAATATTTTATATATTATTAAATCAATAATTGAGACGTCAAAGTTATTAATATTATTATTTGCAATATTAACGATGTTTAGAAGTTCTGTCAAGGAGAGGTTTGGTCACCTAATTGCGCGCCAATAGGGAGAAATGTTATTGGAAAGCCCCCACTTTTCTAGGAACGACCAGGTCGATTAATTTTGTGAATTATAATAATGATGATAAATGTTGTTAAAATATTGAGAGGATTTTTTATGAAGTTGTTGTTGTAAGTTTTGCTTATTATTTGGATCCCCATTTACCCATATTTAAAATAATCGGTAGAAATTTGTTTAGTATAATATAATGGGACCCACATGTGATTATGAAATGTTGGTGGGAGTGGAACATGTGGGGCCCACATGGGAGAAAATGAATTTGGGAGAAAGGAATCTAGCAAGTTGTTCACGGGTGGGTGAGTTTTTCTTTTAAGCATGTGTGGGTTTATTTATATATATATATATAGGGAGCCCTTCCATAGCAGCCGGTTGCTATGAGTACTGTGCAACACCCCCTTTTTGGACCGTTGATGAATTGAATTGATGTCTGCGATTAACTTTTCTATTTGATAAGCCAAGACAGTTGTTTGTGCCTAATTATTTACTGTCTACTCTATTTCTATTTTAATAAGTGAGGCCCACGTAAAATTATATTGTCGAAGATAGTTATAAAAAGTGAATATTTATTATTAAAATAATTTGCCTAAGAGCTTATACTTAAACTTACACATTTTTTTAATTTTTTTTTATTTCTCCTTAAGAGTGCAAAATGATCTACCGGCATTAAAATAATAAAATAATCCAAAGGAAGAGCTTCTACCTATTACACATTTTTTTAATTTTTTTTTTTATTTCTCCCACTTAGACAGCAATTTGACCGGCATTAAAATAATAAAAAAATTCCGGTAAGACAGTCGATATACTTAGTATTAAAAATTGAAAAAATTGCTCAATGGCCTATACAACATTTGTCACTACCGACAATAAAAATTAAAAAAAATGATTTTATTCAAGCAATTCGCTGCTAAACAGATTCAAACTCGCAACCTCAAACTCCATACACTCGTCATATGACCACCCGAGCACCACAAGCCTAGCTGTTAATTTCAACCAAGGATATATCTTTATATTAAAACTTCACCATCCCCCAAAATCTATATTCTTGCATTATTATTATATTACGATTTATTATTATTAATAAGTCTATATAATACATATGGGGGTTTTCAATTTAGAAATAAGTTAATATCTATATTTATTAAGCAATGATTATTAGTAATGATTTTATATATTAAGCAATTATTTTATTATTAAGAAATGATTTTATTATTAATAAAACTAGTGAAGTATAATAATAATGTGATTATCGAATTTATAAAAGTAGTGATTATAATAATAATAATGTGATTATCAATATTAGAAGTACAGATTATACCAATACTAGTACTACATAACATTAAGAGGAATAGTACATATTACATGTTCATTTTCATAAAATAAAAAAAAAACATAGAATGATTAATACAACCGACGCCTATTTTTTTGGCTCAGGAATCCCTAGCACTCGATAGTGATTTCGCTTATTGTGGTCGGTTTCAAAGCCACAAATTGCACATTTTCGATGAGTCTTAGAAGGAATGATTTTCTCGAGTGCACTCTTGAATCTAGATTGTTTTTTGCGGCCCTTTGTTTGAGAAATATTAGGCGGCAAAAACTCTTCTTCTTCTTCCACCTCTGCATCTTCATCGTCATTATCGTATCCCATATCATGATTTGGATCTCCAACTGTGCAATCAATGTCGTCATCAGCCAATTCAGTAATATTCTCATCCGGATCATACTGGTCAACCAACTCTTTTCCTCGTGCATTCAGTTTAAGAACAGTTTTGTAACCTCGGACTGAGCAAGCCGCTTTGCTAGCTAACTCCTGGTAATCACCCATCAAATGATTATAGCGCATTGCTTGATTTTGTTCAAAGTCAGCAAATGTGGAGTTAAAGAGTAAGTCTTCACCATTGCTTTTGTTCGCGTCTCTTGTCCACCGATGAAGGATCATGTCGGTCGGTATTTGTGAAATACTCTTTGCTATGAAATATCTCAAGATGTGCCTGCATAATTCACCGGAGTGAGAAAACATTTGGCAGTTACATGTTACCGATCCTAGTTGTCGATTGTTGACAACTTCTTTATATCTTCCACCACTTTTAGTTGCATTTGCATTATACACTGCATAAACCTTAATATCAGTGACACACAACTCACTAAGTTTATGAACATTGTATTTCATGGAATCGACGAATTGACGTTGGAAACGTCTAAACATCTCTTTTGTGTTCACTTGTGCAGCATGAACTTCTAAAGATGAACCGAGTACCATAATCCTTTTACGATGTTTTGTTATGTAGTCAACCTTCCTCTCCCTGATAAACTTTCTTTCTACAGCCTTTTTACTCTGCAGTACAAAACATAGCATACCTGTTGATGCATTAACATACTCATCAAAAAAGGCATTCATGCTCTCGCTTCTTCCAGTGGTAGTCATTCCCGACAAAATATCTCTTTGTATATCTTTGGAATCCATTTCATCAGACATCATACAAACTTCCAAGCCATTCATTGGTATACAATTCATAGGAACTTATCAGAATATGCCAACGCTCTTCAAATTCCTCGATGGACAATGAGTTATACACACAGTTGTTAAAATCATTTTTGAACGATGGGTGCTCAGAATAAACATGATGCAATTTTTTAGGAAATTTATTGCTAATATGCCAAGAACACAATAAATGATAACTAGAAGGAAGTATCGTAGCAATAGCATTACTCATGGCTCTGTCTTGATCAGTGATGATGGTTGCAGGTGCCTTGTAGTCCATGGCTTCAAGCCATGTCTGTAATACCCAAACGAAAGTGTCCTCTGTCTCATCTCGTAACAGTGCAAATCCAAATAATACAGACTGATAATGGTGGTTGACCCCGGCAAATGGAACAAACGGCATGCCATACTTATTTGTCCGGTATGTACTATCAAATGTCATAATGTCTCCGAACCGTTGATACATAAACCTTGATTGGGCGTCAACCCACAAAATAAAAGCTATGCGGTTGTTTTCACCGGGTTTCACTCAGAAAAAAAATTTGCTGGCACTTCCGGATGCAAGTTTGTTTAAATGATTGACAACAGCTTGTGCATCATTTTCATCTGCAGAATCATGCCTTAAATCTCGCAGCACATTCTCAACATTGGCAGTAGAGAAAGGAATATTTTGCAAACCACCTTCCATTGTGCTCAAAACATTCATCATCTTACTAGGACCAATACCAGACTTATTTAAAGTGTTAATTAAATTTCTTGTAATAGGAGTAATATTTATGTGTGTCTCTATCAAATCTACTTTGGTGGGGGTCACTAAGTGATGATTGTGCTCTAATTCAACAGTAGAAATACGCCAATTGTCTTCTTTCTTATTGTGGACAACATATATTCTAGCTTTGCACATTGTTAGATCTATCGAGTCTCTCTCTGTCTAGTTATTTTATTACTACTATCTTCATCATCGGGTAAACTCTTGCCAACAATTAGTGTCTTGAAACTTTCTTACATACATACCGCCTAGATCCGATATCATTCATTATTAGCATGTTTATGACTAGTTGCAATTCTAATCTCAAATCCATTTTTACGAGCATATGATCTATAAAATATTCAACCTCTTCCAACGTACAAAAATAATTGACCAACGTTTTACGAACAATATCGATTTATTACTTTCAACTTCAACGACAAATTCGGATGTATTATATGACATTTTGAAAAACTTACTTGTGAATAAAAGTGATGAATTTTGCTCGATCGTAACTTCAACTTGATTTTACGAAGTGAAAGTGGGCAACGGATGAAACAAATTATGAGTAGAGGTGAAAAGAAAAATAATATCGAGAGAACAAATTCGGGTTCATGGAGAAGAAGATAACTTGAGAAAATAGCAGCTTCCTAGACAATATTTAAAGGTAAAAAGACCAGCCGATACAGCTTTATAATAATAATAATGGTAATAAACTAATAAAAAGGAACATAAGCCGGTACAATATGGAACGACTTTATACTCAATTCGTAATAATAATAATATAATAATAATAATAATCGAATAATTATAATAAAATATTGAGAAATTTAATTTGGGGAAGTGGATTGGATTTTTTAAGATATATACAAATCCAAGGTAAATTAAAAGCAATTAGGCCCGTGGTGCTCGGGTGGTCATATAATGAGGATTGGTGCTTGAGGTCGCGATTTGAATCATTTAGAAATGAATAGTTTGGGATACTTAAATTTTTTTTATTCCAAATTGTCGGTAAGGACAAATTGTCATCTTGGTCGAGTCTTCATTACATAAGTTAAGCGGGATGAAGTCAGATCTGAGGCGTGATGCTTTTTATTTATTTTTTATTTTAATTTCTTTGAGTCATCATTATACAATGGAGAAAAGAAGATAAAAAAATTAAAAAAGCTAAGCTTCTATTAAAATTGTATCATTAGGAAAAAAGAGAAAACTTTTAAAAGACATAGTATGCATTGATAAGTACTTTTTCTCGCCATGTTGACTACTTTTTTTCCACATCGCCTCGGAAAGAACACCGCAAGCTTCGAAACTAAAAAGTCATGACCCATAACAAAGATTAATGTTTGAATTTGGTCTTAAAATAATTCATGTACCGGACTTGCATGAGCTTATTTAAACGTCTATTGAGAACACATGTTGTTCAAACTAAAGTTCACTTGCCAAGCTAGATCAAACTAAAAATAACAGAGAGTATAGAGGGAGTATTTCGAAAGATTTTAATGCATGAAAACTTCAACAAGTTGAACCTAAGCTATTTCCATTTATTATATTACGAAGATCTGAAGATTTTAATGTAAGATATTGTTATAGTATTGTTATTGTTATTTATTGTAAGATATTCCATTTGTTCATTTTAATAGTTTACATTGTTGTTATTATTTTAGTATAATAACAACAAAATAATGCAAGATTTATAATGATCACTTTATATTTTATTAAAGAATGATATTTATTTTAATATATTAATTAGACTAATTGGACATATTTTTACAAAAATAAGAAAAAATATTAAAGGGATAATAATAAATATAGATATTAACTTATTTCTATTTTAACAAATCCAAATAAAAAAAAACTTTTTAAATAGCATGCATTGATAAGTATTTATTTTATTATTATTTTTCATTTATTGGTTTTATTTTATTCCAATTACTCAATTGTTCACTTATTATTTTAATTTATTTTTCTTCTTATTGTTTTGTTTTTAATAGTTTTACTGTTTTTACTAGTTTTTAATGCATGTTAATATTATTACATTATATACATGCATGTTATTATTATATGCATGTTGTTCAGATTTTTAATGCATGTTAGTGTGTATTGTTATTACTTGTCATTTTGCGAATGTTACTTTCAACTTCATTTTGTCATGCATCTTAATACTAATATGGAATTGATGTATTTTTAGGTAAAAGATGGATAGTTGGGAATATGGGCCAATTGATCCAGTGTTACGCATGATCAACAAGATCATGTATCGGATGACATATATCATGGGAGAGATGGGAAAACTAGGCTCCGATCGATATCTTGATCGAAATATAATCAGTTGGTTTTGACAAAAGAACAAAAATCCTTTTAGATAAATGTGGATTTTGAGTATTTAGTTTTCAAGGTGTTGTACACCAAACTGATCTTGGTCTGATATCGCCTTAGTCGAGAGATGGCGCTGGAGACCAATACTTTTCATTTAAACTGTGGAGAAATAACAATCACGTTAGAGGATGTTCACTTTATTTTTGGGTTCTGGGTGGTGGGAAAGCCCTTAACGGTCCCTTCTTTGTCACCAATTTGAATTATTTTAGGGATTGTTTTGGAGATAAATTAGGTGGTGAATATTTTAGTTCAAAAAAATGCGATTGCAATTTCATTAGTGTGGTTGCACGAACATTTTAATAAATGTCCAGAAATGCAAGTAAAGATGTTGTAGGGTGACACACAAAGGTATACATGTTGTGGTTGTGTGGGGCAATATTATTCCCTAATAGGAATAGAAATAGTGTGCACCCATATATGTCTTTTATTGCCAACGTTTGAAGATTGTGTAACTTACTCTTGGGCGCCAGCGGTGTTAGAATATTTGTACGAGATCTTTATATCTTTGCTACTAGGAAAGGAGTTAAATACATTAATGGTTGTGTTACATTGTTACAAATTTGGGCTTATGGCGTGTAAGTATTGGAAAGCCAAACCCTTGGCCACAATCATCCTTATGGTTACCTAGGGCTTTAGCATGGTCCTATTTTGGAGCCCACAGTTACCCTGGTAGACGTGAGAATCCCCATCACCATTTGTCATTTTAATGAGGGGAGTTAGATATTAAGTCTATGTGGGATGTGGTTTGGCGGCATTACATAATGTGGGATGATGATATCAGTGGATTTAATTTTGAAGGCAGGTTGTTGGGATCTGGTGGGGTCCCCTTGATCCACTTTGATATTGTGGAATTTCAGATGCCGGACCATGTGATGAGATAGTTCGGGTTCATATAAGGCATACCATCAACAGCCAAAAACCACGGTGACCTTAGGAAGGAGAAAAAGTTTAAATTTATTGATGTCGAGGATTGCATGGCCTTGAGAGGTGAATATATTTCGATGTGGGAGGCATACATGGATGATCTCGAAGGACAACAAACTAAAATTTCTGATTATGTCCCAATAGATGATTACATGGTCTGGTATAGGAAAATTACACGTTGGAAAATCCATCGACCTCGACAGGCAAGCGACCACGACAGTTGTTATGAGCCTCGGGCCATTTACAACCAACAACACCTTATTCAAATGGTATAAAATTATATTCTTCTTTAATAAATCATGTATTGGAGTAAATACTTAATATTACATTTATTCATATTTATTGTTAATAATATTTGTTTGTGTTTATCTTACGTAGCGAGTTGAGAGTGCAAAAGTCGTTACTTGATAAATTTTAGTACTTACTCAATTTGCCTCCCGAGTTGGTTCTCGCAAAAAAAATAATTGGGATTTCAATCGCCTATACGACTTGAAGCAAGAGGTAAACAAATACCTCGATGTGGGGTCCCACAAATTTTGGACCACGGTCCCAATACACAACTTCAATGAAGGGCTTGGGAAACAAACTGATTATGTTGTACAAGAGAGCTACATACCCACCCCACAAGTAATCGAGGAGAGCTCCATTCCCACCACCCAAGCTGCGAGGAGTGTTACATTCAACCTTCCAAACCTATGAGGAGTGTTACATTCAACCAACTCTTCATTTGCGAGACTTTCGGCGACGCCAGGATCTAGTTCACAAAAGGTATATATAGTTATGTTAATAGTGATGGTTTAATTATTATTGCTATATAGTAATAATGTACATTTGGGTCTCAATCAGGTACAAGATGCGGGAGACCACATCTCTTATGGACCAAAAGGGTCCTTATCCAAAAGACTTAAAGATTGGAAGGAGACATTTGTAAATAAACATATGTTTGGAAACGTGGTGGCACTAGAAGGGGATTTATATCCTTTATCACATCCGCGCCAGTTATATGAATTAGAACACAATGCGGTCTGAATCCTTAGGGCACAGGAGTTGGATATTCGAGCATGTCATCGACGCTTATATGTTGTTGCTACGACACAGAGAGGAATACTATAGGTCGCGGGGAATACAAAGGTGGTTCCAATTTGGTTTTATGAATTCATTCTTCTTCATGCATCTTGGGGCGTATTATGTGCCTGCACTAACGTGAATCTTGCATGGAGTTTTTGCGATCAGTATATTAACGAAGATGTTGGTCCACCTTTACACGAATGCAAATATATATTCATGCCGGGTGTGTAGTACCAATCAATGCCATTTTGTCTTGTTCTGATTCGCGATTGAAGATTGGATGGTTACCATAATTGACCCTTTTCTGAATGACACTAAGTATATTAAGTTACATGAAATGTACTTTAATTCGTTAAAGTTGCGGTATGTTTAGTTTTAAAATATTTTATTTTTATAATGTCCTTTAATATTAAAAAATTATTAACCAACTACTTTGTACATGCAGGTACATTTGATACCATTTTGTTTGCGAAATGGTAATCCGATGCGTGAGTGGCCCAGCGGTAATCCTACTCTGCAGACCATAAAGATTCGACCGAAATAACACAACAACTCAGACTGTGGCATTTTTGTATGCAAGTATGTTGACTGTTTCGTTAGGGACAATGGTAATATTTCTGAGGAGAAGTGGTCCTTGGAAGATGTCACAGTCGTTTATTCTGGCGTCGCATGGGAGCTCTACAAGAAATCCATGAAGATTACTTCCTACTCTAAGATATAGAACTTATCCAACGTTATCTAATGTACATATTAATTAATAAGAATGTCTATTTGGTTGAACTTTATGGGATTTTCAAATTCATAACTTAGTAATATGAATATTATTGAATCACATAAAACCACTTCATATTATTAATCTGAAAAAAATTATCTATTTTGTTGAATCTGTATGGATATTTTTATTAGGACTAATATTAATAATCACATTATTTATATTAATATTAAAAATCATTATTAATATTATTTTTAATAATAATAATACATGAATATAATAATAATAGTAATACATGAATATAAAATCATTATTTATATTTTATTAAAGAATGATATTTTTTTTAATATATTAATAATCCTTTTATTGATATTATTACAAAAAAAAAAAAAAAATATTAAAGGGATAATAATAAATATAGATATTAACTTATTTCTAATTAGAAAACCCCGTATGTATTATATAGACTTATTAATAATAATAAATCGTAATATAATAATAATGCGAGAATATAGATTTTGGGGGATGGTGAAGTTTTAATATAAAGATATATCCTTGGTTGAAATTAACGCATACCAGGCCCATGGTGCTCGGGTGGTCATATAGCGAGTGTATGGAGTTTGAGGTTGCGAGTTCGAATCATTTAGCGGTGAATTGGTTGAATAAAATCATTTTTTAATTTTTTATTGTCCGTGTGATGTATCTTCTTAAATTATTTTTTCAATTTTTAATACCGGTAGTATCATTTTGTCTTAAGTAAATTTTTTTATTATTTTAATGCCACCAGTATCGTTTTGTCTGGGGGTCGGAGAAATAAAAAAAAAAATTAAAAAAAAAATGTAAATAGTTTAGAAGCTCTTCAGTAGGATTATTTTATTATTTTAATGCCACCAGATGTAATGTGTACTCTACGTAGGAGAAATAAAAAAAATTTAAAAAATGTGTGAGCCGGTAGAAGCTATTCCGGCCGAATTATTTTAATAATAAAAATTCACTTTTTATAACTATACAGACAATATAATTTTACGTGGGCCTTACTTATTAAAATAGAAGCCGGTACAGGTATATAATTAGGCACAACAACCTGTGCCAGCTTATCAAATAGAAAAGTTAATCGCAGCCATCAATTCAATTTATCAACGGTCCAAAAAGGGGGTGTTGCACAGTACTCATAGCAACCGGCTGCTATGGAAGGGCTCCCATATATATATATATATATATATATATATATATATTATATTTGTTTGATTTAATCTTATTGGAGGAAGGCTTGAATTTTGCAACTGTAGGTTATCAAAATTTCATCCGTGAATTTCTTAAGCTGTTGCGTCCGTGATTTTTCTCAAATAGTATCCTTTCCATTCTCCTATAAATATAAGCTCATTTTTTCATTAATTCTTACGAATTCACTGAAACTCTAGAGATAGAAACTATAGAGAAAAAGAAGAAAAAAGTATTCTGCTACTTCACTACTCCTATATCCAGTTTCTTCTAAAGGTAAGGGGTATTATTTCTTTCTTATTCATGAAGAGAACTTCTGTTATTCCATTTTTTGTTAATCTGTTGGAATAACCTGTATACGCGGGCTACCCTATACTTGTTGAAATTCTTCAGTTATTCCATTCTTTAACATTATGTTGGAATAACCTGTCTATGCGAAGTACCACATACATGGTGAAATTCTTCTGTTATTCCATTTTCTATTATTCTGTTGGAACATCCTGTCTGTGCGATATGCATGATCTAGTTCCGTTATTTATTATTCTGTTGGAATATCCTCATACGTGCGTTTACGCATGACACAGATTCGTTATTTATTATTCCGTTGGAATAACATGTCATCTTGATCTATCGTATGCACGGTGATTTCTTTTGTTATTCCATTCTTTATTATACTCAGTTGGTTAAAGTTTTGACTTCTATACTCCATGAAATTAGTGGAATATCCTTGATATTTACGCTTCATCCAGTATCTTTTCATGGAAATATTCTTCTGAGCATTCTTGAGTTTTACTCTACAAAGAAGTATCATGTTGACAATTTGGACGTTATTAGTTCCTGGATAAATTAATTCTTGAACTTGTTTTTATTGAATTCTTATATCATTGTCATCATCCTCATGTTTATATTATGTTGAAAGTCATATGTGGCCTGTAGTGCATAAATGGACTTGGTATGATTATGACCAGGGATTATTCGGTGTAATCATGACCATAATGTTATAAATGATATGGAAAAAGTCCTCATTGGCCCGTAGTGCATTGATGGACAGTTTTTGGCATGATCATGACCATTGATGAATACACGAATATCCTTGGCCCGTAGTGCATGGATAATTTGTGGTTGTGATACTAATGAATATCCTTGGCCGTAGTGCAGAGATGATGTGGATTATTTATTATGCTGAGTCCCAGCGATAAAAGTGATGAAAAACCATTTTAAATCATAAAAGATAGTACATTTTATTCTCTACTTAACTCTTTTAATGGATTGCTTGTTCCGCTGCAGTTAAACTTGATATTTGTTATATTTTATCAGTTTAACACTGTTGAAGGCTAACGATAATTTATTTTGTATTATCTTAGTCATAATATTTCTTACTGGGCTTGTTGAGCTCACCCTTTCTTTCACTGTTCTCTTCAGGAAATGAGAACGTAGCCGGGACTAGTCGGGGAATGGAGTGACGGTCTAGATGATAACATTAGTAGTCTTCACTATTCTGTTAGATAGTGTGGCAATAATTGTAATGAGGATTTCATTGAGTGTGGATATTGTCTAGATGACAATATTCTTATTAAAACTCTTATATTTTGTTTTGTCGTATCTTACACGACTATTGTCTTATAAAGATGTATTTAAATTTTGTACCATGTATTTGACGACTCAAGATGGGTGATGTATACCTTTTTGGGGTGTCACAATTGGTATCAAAGCTTAAGGATATGATCCTTGGCTAAGATGTGAGACAAGAACTAGGATGAGAGAGATGGAGAATTCCTTCGCTAGTATGACTTACATAAGTTTATTTGATATTTAATTGGTCGGTCAAAGTATAGGAATAATATGTGATATGTTTTTTAACCCTTGTTCTATGGCAGTATTTGAAAATGACATCCGAGAATGTTGAGAACATCAATGGAGCAAAGGAGACCATCTAGTCTCCACAGATCAATAATCAGGATAATGTGCATCAGGAAGGCGACAATCCTTAGGCAAACAACAACACGGACCAGATGATGAACGATGTAATGTTTAGAGGCTTTATGAAATTCATGCAACATCAGGCAAGGGCGGCTCCTGTACAAAATGTAGGTGGAAAAACTGGCAACTCTCGGACGGTCACCGCTAAGAAGTTCAAGGAACTGGGACCACCGGAGTTTTTTGGAGAGCCAAAACCACTTATGGCGGAGACGTGGATAAAGCAGATCAACAAGATATTTGATGTCTTGGGATGCTCCGAGGAGCAAAAGGTTCCCTTTGTCACCTTCATGTTGCGGGCAGAGGCAGATTACTGGTGGGAATCTGTAAAGCATACTCAACCTATCGCACTAAAGATGTCTTGGGAGAAGTTCCAAGAACTGTTCAACGACAAGTACTTTCCCGAAAGTATTCATTCCATGAAAGAGGTAGAGTTCATCAAGCTGGAGAAAAACAACATGACCGTGTCGCAATACGAATCCAAGTTTGCCGAGTTGTCCCGGTTTGCGTCCCATTTGGTTGATAATGAGGAGAGAATGACACGAATGTTTCTAAGAGGTTTGAAACCCGAGATACGTCAATATCTTATCTCTCATAAATTGTGTTTTGTATTCAGATGTTGTTAATAGGGCTCAGTTATTGGAACGCGATAATGAGTCAACCCAACCAAAAGAGAGCAGTCGGCAGAATGATAATACCAGTGAGAACAGTCATCGAAGCGGTGACAACAAGCGTGGAGGGAATTAGCAGGCTAGAAATGGTAAACACTTTGGTGGTAATCAGGGCCAAAATAATAAGAATGGACATTTCAAGAAGAGGAGATTCAACAATGATGGAAAGACGTCAGCACCAGCACCTGTTGTTAAGGAAGGAGAACGACCACCTAACATATGCTTCAAATACGGAGGGGAGGGACACATCAGTCCAAACTGCGCGATGCCATCCAAAGCATGTTATAATTGTGGAAGAGAAGGTCACCTAGCCCGATTTTGTCGTTCACCGAAGACAAGTTCAGCTAGGATGGAGGCACCAAAGGCCGTTCCAAAAAAGACAAAGCCGGTAGTGCAAGGGAAAGCGTTTGTTGTGACCTCCCAGAAAGAAAGGAACCCGAATGAGGTCATCACGGGTAAGCTTATCATAAACTCTAGCGAAGTATATACCTTATTTGATACCGGTTCTACCCATTCTTTTATTTCTCCTACTTGCGCTCAACGTTTAAATTTGACTCCTGAGAAATTAGACTTTGACTTATTTGTTGAATCTCCGTTGGGAGAAATCTTCATTACATCCACTATTTATAAATCTTGTTTAGTTCAAATCGGCAACCGTACGTTACCTGTCAATCTTATTTCTTTGAAAATACTTGCATTTGATGTGATTATAGGGATTGATTGGTTAACTACTCATCATGCAAAAATTGATTATTTTTGTAAGGTTATTAGCTTTCATATTCCTAACCAACCTATTATGCGAATTCAAGTAACCAAACCATTAAAATCAATCACTGTCATCTCAAGCCATAAAGCTATTCGTTTATTGAAAAACGGATGTCAAACTTTCTTAGCTCATGTTACGGATCTAAACAAAAATACGTCAGTTTTGAATGATATTTCTATTATTAATAAATTTCCTGACGTATTCCCTGAGGAACTTCCTGGCCTACCCCCAGAGTGTGAAATTGAATTTTGTATCGACCTTGAACCTGATACAAAACCCATTTTCAAAGCCCCATATCGAATAGCTCCAATTGAACTTCAGGAGTTAAAGACCCAACTGGAGGAATTGTTAGACATTGGCTTTATTCGTCCTAGTACTTCTCCTTGGGGTGCTCCTGTTCTATTCATGAAGAAGAAAGATGGGAGTATGCAACTTTGTATTGATTATTGGGAGTTGAATCATGTCACCATCAAAAATAGGTACCCATTGTCACGTATTGATGACCTGTTTGACCAGTTGCAAGGCGCCAAATTCTTTTCAAAGATTGATCTTCGTTTTGGATATCAGCAGTTAAAGATTAGAACCGATGACATTCCCAAGACGGATTTCAGAACTCGATACGGGCATTATGAATTCCTAGTTATGTCTTTTGGATTGACTAATGCTCCTGCTGCTTTCATGGATATGATGAACCGAGTATTCAAGGAATATTTGGATCACTTTGTGGTCGTCTTTATTGATGACATCCTTATTTATTCCAAAAGCCGTGAAGATCATGAGCAACACTTGAGGCTGATACTCCAAAAGCTGCGTGAATAAAAGCTTTATGCCAAGTTGAAGAAATGCGAGTTCTGGCTTGAGGAAGTAGCATTCCTTGGGCACGTAGTATCAAGTCATAGAATATCTATTGACCCAACAAAGATTGAAGCTATTCAAAACTGGGAGCAACCTAAATCAGTGACCAAAGTATATAGCTTTCTCTGTTTAGCTGGTTATTATCAAAGATTTATGGAAGGATTTTCTCGAATCGCTACTCCATTAACTCAGCTGACTCGGAAAGTTACAAAGTTTGGTTGGAGCGAAGAATGTGAGAAGAGTTTTCAAGAACTCAAGAGGAGACTCATTTCAAAGACTGTTACGACAATGCCATCTGGACTCGGAGGGATTTGTCATCTACAAATGATGCTTGAAGCAAAGGGTTGGGATGTGTTCTCATGCAACATGGGAAAGTCATAGCCTATGCCTCATGACAACTCACTCAAAGAATATGAGAGGAATTATCCTACTCATGATCTAGAGTTAGCGGTTTGTTGTCTTCTCACTTAAAATTTGGAGGCATTACTTGTATGGGGAGAAAGTGGAGATCTTTACGGATCATAAAAGCCTCAAATATTTCTTCACTCAAAAGGAACTCAACATGCGACAACGACGTTGGCTTTAATCATTTGAAAGATTATGATCATACCATCCAATACCATCCTGAAAAGCGAGCGTGGTAGGCGGCGCGAAAGTAGAAGATCATATCTTGGTGTGAGTGCGATATTGACAACGAGCGCCCATTTTGTGTGACTTGCAAAGGATGGAGATAGAGTTAAAGACTCCGAGGGACCCATGTGATGATGGCAAATATACTGAGTAGAACCAACTTTAATTGATAAAGTTAAAGTCGCTTCGAGCTACAAACTGGGTGATGCGTATGAGGAAGAAAGTGCAAGAAGGTCTATATGTCCGGAAGCAAGAATCGATGAAGAAGGAATACTTGAGTCAACTCCGGACTTTGTGTTCCTAACGACCACGATTTAAAGTATAAAATCGTTATGGAGGCGCATGACACCCCGTTTGCAATCCATCCTGGGAGTACCAAAATGTATCGTGATCTTCGCCATACATTTTGGTGGAGCAATATGCATTGAAGAGAGAGATAGTGCTGTTTATCTCAAGGTGTCTAACTTGTCAACGAGTCAAGGCGGATCATCAAGTACCAAAAGGTCCATTGCAACCACTTGAAATTCCAGAATGGAAGTGGGAGCACATTACCATGGATTTAATTCTGGTCTTCCCAAGGTTTCTCAAGGCATAGATGCAATATGGGTCATTGTTGATAGATTGACCAAGTCTGCTCAATTCTTACCAATACGAGAAACTTATACACTTGAACGTCTTGCTCGTATGTACATAAATGAGATTGTAAGACTGCATGGTATGCCAGTATCCATAGTTTTTGATCGAGACCCAAGATTCATTTCACGATTTTGGGTTAGTTTGCAAAAAGCTATGGGCACAGATTTACGATTTAGTTTGGCATATCATCCTCAGACGGACGGACAATCAGAGAGGACTATTCAAACTCTAGAATATTTATTAAGACTCTATGTCCTTGACTTGAAGGGAAGTTGGGATAAGTTCTTACCATTGGCGGAGTTTTCCTACAACAATAGTTATCAAGCAAGTATTGGCATGGCTCCATTTGAGGCGTTGTATAGAAGAAAGTGTCGTTCTCCAGTATGCTGGGATGAGGTGGGTGAAGCAACGTTGTTGGGATCGGAGTTGGTACGTATGACTACGAAAAAGATTCAAATGATCCGATAATGTATAATACCTCACAAGATCGACAAAAGAGTTATGCTGATCTTCATCGAAAGGACGTGGAATTCGATATTGGAGATCATGTGTTGTTACGCGCTACTCCATGGGAAGGAGTTACGAGATTTTGAAAGAGAGGAAAGCTCAATCCTCGATTCATCGGCCCATTTTTAATCCTTTATCGAGTAGGAACTGTGGCCTATAGACTCGCTTTACCGCCAAGTATGTCTCGTGTTCATAACGTTTTTCACATATCCATGTTACGTAAATATTTGGAAGACCCAAACCACATTATTGAGTTAGAACCTAACAAAATAGCGGAAGATTTGACGTATGAAGAGGTTCTTGTTCAAATCTTGGATAAGAATGAACATATTCTACGCTCCAAGGTTATACCTCAAGTCAAAGTTTTGTGGAGAAACCACGATGTTGAGGAAATGACCTGGGAGTTAGAATCTAAAATGAAATCAAGGTATCCTTACCTCTTCGACATACCAGGTGCGTACTCTAAATTCGAGGGCGAAATTTCATAAGAAAGGGAGGTTGTAAGACCCCAACTTTTTAATAAAAATGATTTTTTTCTATAAATATCATTTTTGAATATTATGGAATGAATTTGATATAATGTTATAGTTGTGGGTGGTATTTATAAATTTTGGAAAGTACGCAAGTTATTTTATAATATTCGATTGGTCGGGGAATATTCATTTTAACAGGGAATATTCGTACAACGACACAATTATTGGTGGACCCCACAACGGAATTATTGTCGGATTGAGAAAATGACAAAAATATTTTTTTGAAAATAAAGGCGGAAGTTTTACAGTTAAAACTGTTGAACTACTTGGTAGTAAAAGTACAGTAATACACGTGGTTGCATAGTAGCACACAATATTGATTATTGATGCTTACGTGAGAAGTCACTCAGTTTTGTTCAATTATTGCTACAATAATTGCTGTATAGTATCTCACGTTATTTGATTCAATTGTTGTCAATATTTTATACATTATTAAATTAATAATTGAGACGATAAAGTTATTAATATTATTATTTACAATATTAACGATGTCTAGAAGTTCTGTCAAGGAGAGGTTTGGTCACCTAATTGCGCGTCAATAGGGAGAAATCCTTATTGGAAAGTCCCCTCTTTCTTGGGAATGACCTGGTCGATTAATATTGTGAATTATAATAATGATGATAAATATTGTTAAAATATTGAGAGGATTTTTTTATGAAGTTGTTGTTGTAAGTTTTGCTTATTATTTGGATTCCCATTTACCCATTTTTAAAATAATCGATAGAAATTTGTCTAGTATAATATAATGGGACCCACGTGTGTTTATGACATGTTGGTGGGAGGGGAACATGTGGGGCCCACATTGGAGAAAATGAATTTGGGAGAAAGGAATCTAGCAAGTTGTTCACGGGTGGGTGAGTTTTTCTTTTAAGCATGTGTGGGTTTATATATATATATATATATATATATATATATATATATATATATTTGTTTGATTTAATTTTATTGGAGGAAGGCTTGAATTTTGCAACCGTAGGTTATCAAAATTTCATCCGTGAATTGCATAAGCTGTTGCGTCCGTGATTTTTCTCAAATAGTATCCTTTCTATTCTCCTATAAATAGAAGCTCATTCCTTCATTATTTCTTACGAATTCACTGAAACTCTAGAGAGAGAAACTATAAAGAGAAAGAAGAAAATTATTCTGCTACTTCACTACTCCTATATCTAGTTTCTTCTAAAAGTAAGGGGTATTATTTCTTTCTTATTCATGAAGAGAACTTCTGTTATTCCATTTTTTATTATTCTGTTGGAATAACCTGTATATGCGGGTAACCCTATACTTGGTGAAATTCTTCTGTTATTCCATTCTTTATCATTATGTTGGAATAACTTATCTATGCGAAGTACCGCATACATGGTGAAAGTCTTCAGTTATTCCATTTTTATTATTATTGGAACATCACATGCATGCGTTATGCGTGACACAGTTTCTTATTTATTATTCTCGTTAGAACATCATATACGTGTGTTTACATACCTCGCATCTCTGCGTTCTACGCGTGACACATTCCGTTATTTATTATTACTCTTGGAATAACTTTGTCTATCACGGTCTATCGCATGCACGGTGATTTCTTTTGTTATTCCATTCTTTATTATACTCAGGTTGGTTAAAGTTTTGACTTCTATACTCCATGAAATTAGTGGAATATCCTTGATATTTGCGCTTCATCCAGTATCTTTTCATGGAAATATTCTTCTGAGCATTCTTGAGTTTTACTCTACAAAGAAGTATCATGTTGACAATTTGGACGTTATTAGTTCCTGGATAAATTAATTCTTGAACTTGTTTTATTGAATTCTTATATCATTGTCATCATCCTCATGTTTATCTTATGTTGAAAGTCATATGTGGCCTGTAGTGCATAGATGGACTTGGTATGATTATGACCAGGGATTATTCGATGTAATCATAACCGTAATGTTACTAATGATATGGAAAAAGTCCTCATTAGCCCGTAGTGCATTGATGGATAGTTGTTGGCATGATCATGACCATTGATGAATACACGAATATTCTTGGCCCGTAGTGCATGGATAATTTTTGGTTGTGATACTAATGAATATCCTTGGCCGTAGTGCAGGGATGATGTGGATTATTTACTAAACTGAGTCCCAGCGATAAAAGAGATGAAAAACCATTTTAAATCATAAAAGATAGTATATTTTATTCTGTACTTGACTCTTTTATTGGATTATTTGTTCCGCTGCAGTTAAACTTGATGTTTGTTATATTTTATCAGTTTAACACTGTTGAAGGCTAATGATAATTTATTTTGTATTATCTTAGTCATAATATTTCTTACTGGGCTAGTTGAGCTCACCCTTTCTTTCACTGTTCTCTTCAGGAAATGAGAACGTAGCCGGGACTAGTCGGGGAACGGAGTGTTGGTCCAGATGATAGCATTAGTAGTCCTCACTATTCTGTTAGATAGTGTGACAATAATTGTAATGAGGATTTCATTGAGTGTGGATATTGTCTAGATGACAATATTCGTATTAAAACTCTTATATTATGTTTCGTCGTATCTTACACGATTGTTGTATTATAAAGATGTATTTGGCGACTCAAGATGGGTGATGTATACCTATTTTGGGGGCGTCACATATGGAATCCAAACCCTAATTGTGGATTTAATTGGAATAAGGAAAGAGAATAATAATATAATATTAATTATATTTCAGTGCTATAAATATATACTGTATGTACGTATTAATAATGGTTGACCAATTATGGTACAATATTACAAAACCCTAGTATCAAGCTAATAAACCCTAATATAGAAGTTAATTACGACTGTAGATTTGGCAAGTTATTGTGTTAACATGATTATTTAGCAAGTGTTAGAATTTTAATTATTAATTAGGAAAACCCTAATTTTTGAAAACCCTTATTGGTAATTAGAAACCTTAATTACAAAACTAGAAACCCTAATTTGCTAAGTAGGAACCCTAATTGCTAATTAAGCAAGCTTAATGTTAATTAGTGAATATTTAAACCTAATTTCAAGATTAAAGTAATTTGAAAAATTAATTAATTAGCAAACCTTAATTTTCTATTTTTAGAAACAATTTTGCTATCTTAAAATCCTAAATAAAATTCTAGAAATCCTACAAATTTATTGTGCTAAGCCTTAGGATTGAACCCTAAGGGTCAAACCCTAAGGGTTTGTCAAATGACCGAAGTGACATTAAAATCACAAGTTTAATGACCTAAATGCCATTTTTGTCACATTCTTGAATTGGTTGCTTGAAAATCTTGCCATATATTGGCAAGTCACCAACCCTAGATTATATCACATTCTCAAATCTCCAGCCATCAACCAAATATCTCAGCCAACTTCATTACACATCAATATATAAATAGAATTGGAGAGAGAAAAATTCATTAGTTAGCTAATTTTGCACAAACACTCAACCAATCCCTCTCAACTCAAAACCCACAAAATTCTAGTGCTAGATCAGTCACAAAATCAAGCCCCACGAACTCCATTAATATATCAGTAGCCAAGAATCAAAGCTTGTTCATAGAAGGTATAAACCCTAACCTAGAATCTAATCATGCTAGATGTGACGCCCCTAAAATAGGTATACATCACCCATTATGAGTCACCAAATACATGGTACATAAATAATTCTAAAACTTCATTAATACAATTGTCGTGTAAAATACGACAACACATAAACTGTGAGTTTAAATACAAATATTGTCTTTGAGATAATATCCACACTCAGATAAAGTCCTCATTATAATTATTGATACACTATTTTACAAAAAAGTGAGGACTGCTAAAACAACTGTTTGGACCATCACTCTATACCCCGACTTGTTCCTGCTATATTCTCGCTTCCTGAGAAGAAAAATGGAACAAAAAGGAAAATGGTGAGCTCAACTAGCCCAATAAAGAATATTATGGCTAAGATAATATACAACAAATTATCCTTAGTCTTCAACAGGGGAAAATATAATAGAATTTAGTAGACAACAAGTTTTAGATCAACAACTACAGCGGAAACAATAATTCATTAGAAGAGTTAAGTAGAGAATGAAATCTACTATCATCTATGAATTTAAAAGTCCATCATCAATATTTTATCCCTGTAACATCAATCAATATATATCTTGCATCAAATATTCATCTTTGCACAACGGGCCAAAGATATTCATTTGTATCACCAGTTGGTCATATTCATCTCAACACCTGTTCATCTTTGCACTACGGGCCAAAAATATTCATCATGTAATCATTCATCTTTGCACTACATGTCAAAAATATTCATTAAGTATCACCATTAAAGACTGAGGATGATGAAAAACATTTTAGAGAACGAATCCAGTGAGATAAAAGGACAAAGATTAGAAATTTGTACTTTAGATAATTCAGGTTTAAAAATACTCCATAATAAACCATAATGGAGTAAAATTCAAGAATGAAGATCAAAATATGGATACAATCAAAGATGGTAACCATAATAGACTTCTGGGACAAAGAAGAGAAAATTTAATTTTTCTATGAATAATGTCGTATTCGTGAATAGTGTCGTAAACGTGAATAGTGTCGTATACATGAATAGTAACCCCGACACAAAAAGGTAGAATTTCCACAACAAAATTTATAACAATATTTCGGCATAATGAAATTGAAGAAAATAATATCATTTACGAAGAAAATAACATCCCTTACCTCAAAAGAACAATATTTCTGAATTGAATATCAGATATGATGCCGAAGGAAACTTGCACTGAATAGCAACTCTCAAAGTATCTAAATACTCACAAAATACGCCGATAATATAGAGAGAGAGAGAAAACTTGTTTCTGGTGTTATTTTCAATTCTAACTAAGCACCCTATTTATAGGAAAATGCTAGAACGCCAAAGGAGACTAAATTAATAAAATAATATATTTTTTTTCTCACCTTCTACGCATGCCAACCATCCAAGACCAGCCATCACATTTGAAAAAAAATTCCAGCACATGTTTAAAAAAAAACAAAAGTTGGTCCCACCCATAATTTTAATAAAAATATTTAATTTCCGAAACTTCAATAATTCATAATAAATAGCCCTTTTTATAAGAAAAATATGAATTTTATGTCCATTCCATAGGAAATCGAATTCTCTACAACTTTGTAGCTTTAAGTTTTCCCAAATTCCAAACGAAAAATGCCCGAAATCAACATACAAACAATTTTTAATACCTCCATTTCGATAAAATACTGACAAAACACCTCAACATTAATTCTTTCATTTATAATCACATAAAATAAATATATCCCTATCATATAAATCAATAATTAATTATTCACAAATAATATTACAGAATCACAATTATGACTACCAGGTCGTTCCCAGGAAAGAAGGGGCTTTCCGATAAGGATTTCTCTTTCTTGGCGCAGATTAGGTGACGGATCCCTTTCTGAATGTAACTTCCTTAGATATTGCCAATAATGCTATCTAATAATATTATTCAAATACTATGAATTATTGATCTGATAATGGGAAATACTGTGCAATGATAATTATTGAAACAATAATAATATAAAATATCAACGCATCAATTATTGAATCAATAAAATAAAATATTGAATAATAATTACTATAACAATTATTGAGTAGTGTCTTCTTACGTAAGAATCAATAATTCAAAAATACTGTGCAATACTGTGTGCTACTGTGCAACCACGAGTATTACTGTATTTTAACCACCAGATAATCCAATAGTGTTAACGGTAATAATTATGCTATTATTTATACAAAATTAAACTTGTCATTTTCTTCATCTGAGAGTTATTGTGACGCCCCCAAATTCAGACCTCCACTTGGTCACTTAAATTCGGTTCATCACATTCTTATGGCATTACCATAATAACTAAAATAACACATTCACAACGGAAAATCTAATTTAGAATAATATACAATGATTTATTATAATTATTCCCCCAAGTCTCGTAACCTACAGTACTTAACAGATTACATAATAGTATCGAATAAAGACCTATTACATAATCCTACTTAAGTTTAAACATAGTCTTAGTACATCATAATTGTCTTAAACATAAAAGGAACAAGCTAGTCAGTAGCTTTACCCTTGCCCTTGTCTGTTCCAGAGACACCACCCTATTCCTCCCTAACTGAAAGGTTTTAAATAAGCAAGGATGAGCACAAATTGCCCAGCAAGTAATATACAACAAGGGTAAAGAGTTTCATAACACGAGTTTGAAATATCGAAGTATCATATCTAAGATAGTTCAGAGTTTCAGAATAATATTATGAATAGTGAATATCAACAATTCTTGGAATAAGAATGGTAATTCAATATAAATCAACAGAAATATATGAATTCAACAACTATCAATGTATCCAACTGGATAAACAATTTATACTGAGTAGTCACTAAGGACTATTAAACTTCCACTAGTGTTACCAATATTAAACTGTTAACCGAAAAATATCAAGTACTATAGATGATCAGTCTACAATACTTTAAGTTATGCATAACATCACAATAATATCAATTCATGTGTTGGGGTTTTCAACAACATACACTCCCCTTACCAAAAGGGTTGTTCAACTCAATTTTCAAGATTTTTGAACCAATCAATTGGTTTGGACAGTTTTAAAAACATGCATATAGTCTAGCCGAATCAAGTGGCATCGACTCCTTCACAATATTCAAGAACAATACTAAGTTCAACATGAATAATAGCTTTCACAAGAGTTTAAACATGCTAGCTCAATTGAACGAGATAGTAATATAATTTGCAGTTAAAGAGATAGGCTTACGATGTCCATCAAATAAAATAATGCAAGAGTTAGAATAATTGCACAATGTAAGATAGGGTTCAGATACTTGCACAATCAAGAGTGAAGTTCAAGGAAACTCGCTCAATAAAATTTAGAGTAAGTTTAGGGAACTTGCCTTAAGCGTAGTTTATCCACGTTAATAAATCAACACTTTCAAATCCTATTTATAGCGTATTATAAGTTCAAGATGTTCATTAGCTAACATACTCTTCAATCAAGATTGACACGATTCAAGTATGCACATATGGTACAAAATCAGATTCTAAATTCATCATGAATCAAATACTTAGTTACTTAATAAGCAAATCAAGAATGCCCAAGTTGAATATCTTTTCACCCATGAACTTTCACCATATAAAGCAAACACTAATCCTCATATACATATGCATCAGTAGGTTTTAGATTACTTTTAGCAACATAGGTATCATACAAGTTAGAACTTGATTCGGACTAAGCCTTGTTTAGCATGGCTATTAAAGCTTCAGGACCGGTGAAGTGCTGGCATTCATCTGGCTATGCCAAGACTCAAATTTCTTTGCCTTGTGGTTTCTGTCTAGTTTGCTCAAAATGATCATACATGATATATTTATCATGTTAAAGGTCTTTTCATGCTTCTCAAGTCAATCTAGATTCCCTTCTATAATATATATCTAAATTAAACATTTCAACAAGATAAGGCCATTCAAGGTTGTAAAACCACAAAGTATATCATGCTTGCTCTCTAAACATATAAGATAGTTATAAAACTCATATTAAGCATGCTTGTGAGTATTCATAACACATAAGTGAAACTAACACTACTTTAGTTGAAAATAGGCTTCGTTCATGCTTTTCTTGAAATGTGATACACAAGCATGGTATATTTATGGTTATACTATATGAGTGAGTCTGAGAGTACCACTAACATGATTATAAGGGTCAGATTCTATCTTTCAAGATAGTTTGTCAATATTCATGATCAAAGGTCAGTAGTAGGTTCAACATGTTCATTCTTGCTTACTAATCATATAAACACAATCTAAAGGTTTATTCAAGCATTTCGAAGCCATACTAACATGCTTGCAAAGTTAGAATATACATCATGTAGTGGTCATGCATTTTAGCTTACTAGGCTAAGCTTTTTCTTGAAAAACTTTTCTTAACTCAAAGCCTAAAAAGGTAGACATGAACAAGGAACTAAGAATCATGCATCATGCTCCTTTATGTGTGAGATTAGTCATGTATATACACTACTAAACTCAAAATCTACGGATCATGAATTTTAACAAAGTTTATTTTCAAAACTTAATGTCTTTGTTAATGATCTTCTATCAAATCACGTTGAACACTTCACACTATATACGAACACCTTATACCTCATGTTATACCTCTTTTTATGTACTTAATTAAGTTATAACATCACATTCTTAACATGTAACATGAACAAAACCAGCAACTGGTTTTGAGGTACTGCAATCTTGGTACTCTGCACCTCAAGATAAATTCGTAGTAGCAATTGCCAGGTCGAGTTCGAAGCGGTATGTACGCTTTCTGCTTTGCAGCAAAATTTCCAACTTGCTTTCCAATGATTCCAGCATGCTTCTAACTTTTACTAAAGTTTTTATACATGCTAATAAACTCCTTAAACACATCTTAACATGTTAATTCATCATGCTTGACATAGAATTTCAAGGAATTATAAGAATCAAATAAAAACCCATTTCAAGAACATAAATAGAAACTATACCTTCTTGAGCTTAACTTGAACTTCCTACACACTGAATTGGCTTTTACAATGCTCAGCAACTTAGAACTCTCCACTTAAACAACTCTTAGCAACACAAAAATCTGAACTCAAGCTTGCATTTTATAGAAAAATCCTGGACTAGGCATTGTCATTACACAATTTTGGAATCCATGGTGTATTGGGAAGAAACAATGGTTCATGAAGGGTGGTTTAACAACTCCATACCAACTAAATAGCTAGCAATGATCATCTAGGATTTAGCCTTGTGGAGAATACGTGTTTTCAATCTCAGCTACTGTTCATGTACTTGTGCCACTCATTTTGGGACAAAATAAAACTCTCAGCAACACTTAGTTCCAACACATGTAGTTACTTTGTTATCCAAAAATGGTTTTAATGTCCAAGTGTCACTATACTAGGATAATTTAGAGTTATCTATATACTCACATCATATAGTCTATATACATTAAATATACACAATAAAATAATGCAGTCAGGTATTATTGTCCGGGTAGTTCCATAATTACCTCCACCACTAATATAACCATATTATAACCTTATTATATTAATAACTTATTTATTTATGTTAAATAAATAAATTTATTCCTTCCCTTGATTAATTTCCACTTAATATATTATAGTTTCATAAAACTTAATATATAGTCACACAAATGTCATAGTATACTACATAGTATAGTTGTTATATTGCTCAGATCCACATAATTGTCAATATAATATTATATATTACTAACTTACTTATTTATGTCAAATAAATAAATCATGCACTTCCTTAATTAATTAACACTAATATTAATTAATCCAACCATCATTGATTAATGTATTTATGGATTTTCATAATCATTATTCATCTTTATAATATATTGCAAATAATAGTATTCACACATTATTAGTTAGTTAATAATAATTCATATATTATCTATCACAACCATTAACAATTAATTAATATAACAATTAACAATTAATATTACTTAATTGTGAACTTTATTTCATAGTTTATTAATGTTACCCACATCACATAATTGTTTCATTTAATTTTCCAAAGTAAAATAATTAATTTTTCTGCGATTGACCAATTGGCGCGCAATTGCTTGATTTATCTTCTTGGAATGGCATATCTGCGCCTTGCCTCGACAAATGCTAAATTTGGTTTAAGCTTAAGCCAATGTAAACCCCTATTGTCATACTCGTCTTACACGACATGAATTAATGTCCACAAGAGTGTTACTACAAGTCTACGAGTGTATTGACTACTTATATGAAATCATATTATCAACACGATTAATCTTTTAAATTCTCGTTTTAATCTACTCAATGGATTTTCTCGTTTCACATTATGCCACAAAAGGCATTTCACGAATCCCATTGTCACTTCACACATCGTAATACCCATTGATCTAATACGAATCAATTGAATTAACTGACTCTCAAAATACTAACACTTATATTCACAGAAATTTTCCAAACCCCTTTCTTAGACAGAACTTTCTTAGACATTGCCAATAATGCTATCTAATAATATTATTCAAATAATATGAATTATTGATCTGATAATGGGAAATACTGTGCAAGGACAATTATTGAAACAATAATAATATAAAATATCAACGATAATTCTTGAATCAATAAAATAAAATATTGAATAATAATTATCGTAACAATTATCATTAATCTTGCCTTCTTACGTAAGAATCAATAATTCAAAAATACTGTGCAATACTGAGTGTTACTGTACAACCACATGTATTACTATATTTTAACCACCAGGTAATCCAACAATGTTAACGGTAACAATTACGCCATTATTTATAAAAAATCAAACTTATCGTTTTCTTCATCCGATGGTTATTCTGTTATGGGCCCACAAATGGCTGCGCCGTCGTACGAATATTCCCCGATAACAAGAATATTCCACGTCCAAACGAATATTCCCCGATAAAAATGAATATTTTATAACCACTTGCTTATTTTGAAAAATTTGCACATTTTACCCATAACCAAATCATTATATCAAATTAATTCCTTAATATTTCAAGATAATGAATAGAGGAAATTCAATTTTATTTATAATAAATTAGGGTCTTACAACTACCCTCCTTATGAAATTTCGTCCTCGAAATTGACGTACGTACCTGGTGTTTCAAAAAGATGAGGGTACCTTGCTTTCATTCTGATTCCAACTCCAAGGTCATTTCCTCCATATCATGGTTCCTCCACAAAACCTTGACTTGTGGTATAACCTTTGTTCAGAGGACATGCTCTTTTCTATCCAAGATCTTGACAGGTACCTGCTCGTACGTTAAATTTTTGGCTATCTCGTCTGGTTCTAACGCAATAATGTGGTTTGGGTCTTTCACATATTTACGAAGCATAGATATATGAAAAACATTATGAACGCGAGACATGCTTGGAGATAATGCGAGTCTATAGGCCACATTTCCTATTCGATCAAGAATCTCAAATGGGCCAATAAATCATGGATTGAGCTTTCCTCTCTTCCCAAATCTTGTAACTCCCTTCCATGGAGCAATACATAACAGTACATGATCTCCAATGTTAAATTCCACGTCCTTTCATTGAAGATCAACATAACTCTTTTGTCCATCTTGTGAAGTCTTTATACGTTGCCGGATCATTTGAATCTTTTCTGTAGTCATGTGTACTAATTCTGTTCCGAACAACGTTGCTTCACCCACCTCGTCCCAACATACTGGAGAATGACACTTTCGTCCATACAACATGTAACGCCCCGAAATCCGACCTATTTTCATATACGGATTCTGTATGTCACGATCCCATCTTCTTCCAAACATACATCATTATATAGCTAAATATAACAACATACATCCTCAAATCCCAGGTTCTAAAACTTTAAAACCTCTTTCATTACAAATAATGATAATTACATTATTCTTTATCTCTTACAAGAGTGACTTTTATCCGCCACCAAGGATACATAATCCTTCATTAAACTATTCTATAGTTTAATTCTATCATTATATATTACAAGTCTTCACTTGATCTTTATGCACATTCATCTAATAAATGGCACTTCGTCAGGATACCGATCAACTTGATCTTTACGGGATCCTTAAGTTCTTTTAGCATCGTTCGCTGAAAATGTTTTTATTTAAAAGCAAGTGTGAGCATTTAATTGCCCAGCAAGTCATAGTAGTTGAACAAACAACTTTAAGAATTCAAACATTCTTTTAAGACCTCAATAACCGAATAAAGGTTATGAAGCAGCTTGAATAATAGGAATAATCTCTATTCCTATCATTTTAAAACATTCGTCACATTCACTTTGAAATACTTTCATTCTTTACTCTCTTTCAAACACATTCTATCTAGCTAGAATCAATAACACAAACTTAACAATAACGGTTCATGTATAAACAGAATATTTTCATATTGAACAGTTCAATCATAGAACAGTTCATCGCACAGAAACACCGAAGTGTTCAAATTGTGGCACAAAGCCTCATACATTCTTACACCTTGTACAAATATCACACATTCTCACATAGATAAAACTTCTCAAGTTCAACATCTAAGAAGTTTTAGAAACTAGCAATCCTTTAAAATATGAATGAAGTTGGGAAACTTTCCTTACGCATAGCTACAGCTTATAGTTTACGCGGAATTGTTCATTCCAATTCCCATATAACACATAAGAAAATAACACATACACCAATTAGTCATATACTTGACTTTCACATTGGTTTACTTAACTTCACTTCTTAGGGTTTGCGTTCTTATAATCTAAGTTTATGCGACCAACTCCCTTTACTACCGGTTTACAGCTTCATGACATACGGAGATGTCTTACACAAACATTCATCATCTTTAATGATTTACATTCTTATCTTCTTCTTATAACTTTTCTAGGACCCAGCACACATCGCGCCTCTGCTAGTATTCCATATGGTACTCTAAGTGGTTTCCCACAAATAACTAACAAACAAGTTCCCGTCTCATCTACACTGCCTATAATAGTGAGTTAGATCGGTTGCCAGTTTCGTATATACCTTCGCTCTCGGAAGGAATTGTTTAGCTCAGCTCCCATATGTCAACCATCAAAGGTTATGATTGTACTACAACCTAAATTCATCTAACTTATCCGAATAATTAAACTATAACGTTATTTAAGTCAATTTCTTATTCCTTATGGCTTTCTAGCAACTAAATGTCATACCTCAGGATTCATTCTTTATCGTCTAAGTCATACAGTCTTTTTTTATACTCAAAATGATCATTCAATATTCATTCTACACATTTATAACGTTAATAATTTTACGTTACCTTATTCTTATCTTACAACTTCCGGTTCATTCGACTCAGAATGTCATCCAAGTTATAAAAATTAACTCGGCTTGTTTTATGTTATACGTACCTGTCTTTAATTCAGCTTCTTCATCGTTCACAAGTTTAATCATTGGTCTTCATTATCCTACGGTCAAACCATACACGGGGTGTAGGTTCTACCCATTTAATATTTGCGTACACTTAACCTTTACGTTGATTCAAGTGTTTAACGCTTACATTCCATTCAACATTCTCATCCGAGTCTCATTCGGCTTTCATTAATATTCTTACCGATCACTACGACTTTTTTGATAATTCATATCTTACTTACTACCTTCGTCAGCGTCTAAGTCATACAACCAATGTATACTTAGAACGTTCGCCCGACGTGGATACGATTCACGAGGATTGTTTACGCATTCAATGTTTACGTTACTTGTCTCTTCATCCAAGGTTTTAATCATTTTCAATCATTACTATCACCTGAACCCCATGTTCAATATTCTATCTTAATGTCAAAGTCATACGGTTCGTTGTATGCTAAGACCGATCATTCATCACAACAACGTTACGTTCACAGCGTCTATACGCTTTATATTCATCTCTCATTACCACGTCATAACATTGAAATGTTATACATTACCCTCGTTACTCAACGTCTAAGAAATCACCATCATTGCAATCCCTTACATTCGTTTATCGTAATTACGGTCCCCGGATATTGGTTCCGTAACCCGCGTTCACATTCTTTATCTTTTAATCTCGATTAATCTTTTCGTTCAACCTTCATTAAAGGTTTAATACACTTGATTAAGTGTTACATTAGTTGAACTACATCTTCATATTTCTTTCATGTACATCTCCCAGTAATTGAGTAGTTAAAAGCTCATCACTGAATCGACTTCTGCCGACGCTGTGGCGCCGTGCCCTTCCTTACCTCGTCTTTTGCAATCACTCTATAGTGTCAAATTCTTTGAAATTGTTGCATGGCTGCTCACTCTCTTCTCTATTTCTTGCGTCATGATGCCACTTAGCAGTAGCTGATGGCCCGGGCCTCGCGCTACAACGCCGCCTCCCAAGGCTTAACTGGAGCTGCGGCGCCGAGCACAAAACCTAGAAAATTTTTCTAAGTCTTAGAAATTGCTTAAGACGCTTACTTCCCGCTTCCATAACTTATTCGTTATAACTCGGAACGAGGTCGTTCCAAAGCCATTCTCTTCCTTATCCTACAATCTTCAATTACCCATGGACAGAACTTCATTCTGAATCTGTTAATATGCCATTCAATTGGCTTAATCTTTACTTTTCGTTTGTTTTTTTATTTTTTTAACGGTCTTCGTTCGTTCGTCCATAATTCGGTCATCCGAACTCGAAATTCATTCATTCTTGAGTCCATGACACACGTTTTATACGTTCTCTTACATTCTTATGAAACCCTACACAATTAAGTTCATTTACATACTTTTTATTTCTCGTTCATCTTTTACAAATTTTTTCCATAACTTCGTTATAGCTCAGTTTTAATCCATTCTTCATGATACGTTTCTACCGTTCCTAACCAAGAAATAAGCAACTAACTTATATGCGATGGTTTTAAACTTGTCCATCAACAACAATTACACTATGATGGTTTTAAATTTGTCCATCAACAACGTTCTTCGCGTTCTTCGTTCGTTATTCATTTTTAATCGATATTTTGATTACAATTTTACTTTTTCTTGGAATTTGATGTTATAGAACACCATTCCTTACTTATTTCACCCACTCATTCATATAATCCACTCGGATCGTTCTAATTCATTACGAATCTTACACTTCCTTAAGAAATTTATAAAATAAACTTTTAATTCTTATTTCTTCTTTTATCAATGATTTCAACCATATGAAATCATTCCTAACATTATTTACTTCTTATTCTCATTAAGCTATGTTTTTAACATAAAAACTTAAAGAAAAATTATCTAGAAGTTAGGTTTTCGGATTACCTTTCTTCTTTAATCTCCTTCCGTCGGACAAAGTTTGCTCCTGAGCAAGCTTTTCCTCTTCCTTTTCCTTCTCTTTCTCATTCAAAATCTCTCTCTCTCTCTCTCTCTCAGAAGTTGTAGGATTTTTAAAATCCTAAATAACTGATTTAAGCTTCCTATTTATAGAAAACCAAGGCTAGGGGTAAAATAGTCATTTCACCCTCAAACCTCCTTACTATTCACAACTTAAGCACTAAGTTAACTTAGCCCTTAAGTTTACTTACTCCACCTCCTTACTATTCACGAAGCTTCCCTTCGAAGTTTCGTGCTTCCGTCTTGCGAAATTCGTCCGACAGTTCAAAAACTGTTATCCTCGAATCCTAATATATTTGGATATTTCGTCTTTCCTTTACCGATTAACTTTTATGTATTCTTCGGATTTCAAAAAACTGAAAAACACTTTTTGATGTCATGCGTTTTCTTTCACATTTTCCCTTAACATTGCTAAACGACTAGAAAGTACATAACAGTACTTTTTGTCATTTTTATTTCGTCTGATTTTTGCACGTTTTTTGAGAAAAACTTTTATCGGCTTAACTGTTCACGATATATTATCGTCAAATCTTTCGATGGAATGTCATTACGACATACCGAACTCTCGAAAAGGCTTAGGTTATTCAAACCCTAACCCTTAGGGTTTTATTGGGTGAATAGTGTCTATTTCGTCTTTTTCCCCTAAAATATTTTATTCTTGGAAAAATTTTATTTTCATCTTGAAAATTCTTACTCGTTCAGTCTAGCTCATAGCCAGAATCCTCCCGATTAATAATCATCCTAGGTTCTAGAACGAATAATAAACACATAACACAGAATAATATTAATAAAAATTCATTTTATTAATAACCAATTCTTTAAATCATAAATTCTGCATAATCCGATTTTCTGGGTTGTCACACAACGCCTAGAATGGAGCCATGCCTATACTTTCTTGATAACTATTTTTGTAGGAGAATTCCTCCAATGACAAGTACTTATCCCAACTTCCTTTGAAATCTAGGACACAGAGTCTTAATAGCTCTTCAAGAGTTTGAATAGTCCTTTCTGATTGCCCGTCCGTTTGAGGATGGTATGCCGAACTGAATCGTAAATCCGTGCCCATAGCTTTCTGCAAGCTAACCCAAAATTGTGACGTTAATCTCGGGTCACGATCTAAAACTATGGATACTGGCATGCCATCCAATCTCACAATCTCATTTACGTACATACGAGCAAGACATTCAAGGGAATAAGTCTCACGTAGAGGTAAGAAATGAGCAGACTTGGTTAATCTATCAACAATAACCCAAATCGCATCTATGCCTTGAGAAACCTTGGGAAGACCCGTAATGAAATTCATAGTAATGTGTTCCCACTTCCATTTTGGAATCTCAAGTGGTTGCAATGGACCCTTTGGCACTTGATGCTCCGCCTTTACACGTTGACAGGTTAAACACCTCGAGATAAACTCCGCGATCTCTCTCTTCATATTGCTCCACCAAAATGTATGTCGAAGATCATGATATATTTTGCGTACACCCAGGATGGATTGCAAATGGTGTTTTGTGTGCTTCCATCATGATTATATGCTTCAAGTCAGAATCGTTAGGAATGCAAAGTCTGGAGTTGTCTCGACGTATTCCTAAAAGTAGTATGCACACAAGCCAATCATGTTTGATGATAAAGCATATACTTTGTAACAATCTTATTCATTTATTAATAAAAAGTATTAATTTATTAAAGGCTTTTAATTATCTACATGATCTTTGTTTTATAATATGTGATAAACCCATAGTTTTAAGCAATGTTTTTAGAATAACGATGATGATCATTCTAATGAGATCTAAATTCTTAGAAAGCTTAAAACTAAAATAGTTCCCAATCATTGGATTACTAAATTGGGGATTAGTGAATCCGGATAGATTGGTACATCGTTGCTTGCTCATTGGATGAGGATGATTGATCTCATGATCATTTGTGTGGAGACACTAAAGCAATTATGTAGGTGCTTATTAGAGAATAAGTTCAATTGAATGTGGCTCGCTAAGGAATACCTAATGGAGTTTTACTTGTGCATCAATAGGAATTCTGTAGTGATAGTAGTACAAGTGATCCTTGGACTTGAGATCATCATAGTATCTTGTGTATGATGAGTTATACTTTGACTTATTCCTTAAGACCCTTAGGGTATATCAAAGGGTATGCTTGGGTATAATAAGTTGTATATGGAGATAATGTATGATCAATAAAGAATCTACCACTTCTAATAAAAGAAGAGAAATGTCCTATGTGATTCGATAAATGACAACCCAAGTAGTCCTTGGCGAAGCGAAATGAAATTAGAAAGGAGTTTCTAATTTGCATTATTTGAGTTGTGCATTTAAGAGTCGAAATACATATAATTAAATAAAATAAGATTTGTGATAATTCCATGTCTTATATTTAATTGGGACATTGTATGGTGGAAGGATTGAATTATGCGGTAACTATTTACTCAAAGGTTCTTTTATGATTAATGTTGAAATCTATATTATCCGGAAAGTCGTTGATCGCTAGGGAGGCTTATCCCTATTGTAGAATAAATATTATTTATTTAAATAAATTAATTATTTAATTTATTTATTTAAATAAGATTAGAATTGTTCTAATTGATTTATTCACAACCGGTTTAATATGGAGAACCTAAAGGGTCACACCATAAAAGGAAGAAATAATTATTTAAGAAGTTAATGGCATAATCGTAATAATATATTTATGTATATTTAATTTAATCTATGGTGATAGAATAAATTAAATAGCTTAATATTTATTATTTAATATTTTAGAAATATTAAATATTAATTAATAAGAGAGTCTTATTAATATTATTACAATTATTATTATTTAAATTTCTAAAAGAGTTTAGGAATTAATTTAATATAAGTACTCTCATTTATTCCTAATTGGATTAGGAAGGAAAATTAGTTAAAAGAGTTTAATTAATTATCCCTAATAAGATTAGGGAGCTTAATTAATTAAAAGAATATAATTAATTAAATAAATCTCAATTCCTTAATTGTTAAGGTGGGTTGCCCACATCTATAAATAAGAGGAGTCTTATTATGGGTGAAGGGGTTGTTGACTTTTACAACATAATGTAATAATTCCAATAGTTGGAAGAGTCGTTCTTTTCTATAGAGATAGAAAACTAGGGTTTAGCCAAACACCCATCTTCTTGAATTCTTTTTCTTCCTTGGTGGATCACCTCTGAGGCCAAACACTTGGGTGGCTAACGTTGATCAAAGGAAGGAACCAAACCCGGTGGATTCAAGTTGAGCGAAAAGGATTGGAGGTGAACTTGTACACGAGGAAGCTCGGATCTTCAAGGTATGTTTCTTATTCATCTTTTTCGTTTAATTAATAATTGTGCATAAAAGGTGATCCGGGTATATGGTTTGTAAAATTTTTTAAAACTCTCGATTTTTACATCGCTTTAGCACTTTTTATGCAATTTGATTGCATGCGTTCATGAATATTACAAACCTAACGGTGGCATCGAGCCAAACCTTTATCTTAATAATTAATTGTTTTTGATATGTATATTGATATGTGTTTAGAACAATTTAATTGGGCATAATTTTGTTGTATAAAATTTATTAAATAAAAAAAATCATTGATTAAAATAAGATTATTTGCATAGCGACTTGTTCTAATAATTTCATATATATGTTTTGTGGAAAAAATGTTTTGTCCACGTGACATTCTTTTGGTTATGCACGGATTGGCATGAATTGGTTTATATATTATGTTATTATTGGAAGCATGCTACTCGGATCACGTGGCCATAAAAGTAACATGATTTCGTTAGTTCAAGGCCATGTTAACAGTTTTAAAAAAAAATCAAAGGGAAGCATGCACGCAAATCAAGGAATTCATGAATCCTGAAACAAGATTTCGGCAGATGCTTTAATAATGCACGGAAATATTATATATATATATATATATAATATATTACGAATATATATATATATATATATATATATATTCTTAATTATTATATAATTAAAATAAAAGTTTATTTTAATTTTAAAATAAAAGGTTTATTTTAATATTAAAATATAAAGTTTTATTTTAATCTTAATAATTTTATAATTAAAATAAAAGTTTATTTTAATTTTAAAATTAAATTTCATGCTAACTAATTAGAGTTGGAATTGGATTCCATGATAACTAATTGGAATTGAAATTGGATTCCATCTTTCCTTAAATAAAGGAGTTTATTTAGATATGAAATTAGATTTCATATTATTCAAAATAAAAGTGTTTATTTGTGAATTGGAAAGAGAATCTTATTTTCCTTAAATAAAGGAGTTTATTTAAATATGAAATAAGATTTCATATTATTCAAAATAAAGGAGTTTATTTGTGAATAGGAAAGAAAATCGGTGTTTCCTTAAATAAAGGAGTTTATTTTTATATATATGGAATTGGATTCCATAATTAATTAAAATAAAGGAGTTTATTTTGATTAAAGATTTTGATTAAAATAAAATAGTTTATTTTATTCAAAATTGGATAAATTAAAATAAAATAGTTTTATTTTGATTTAAATTTGGATTAAAATAAAGGAGTTTATTTTTATTCAAAAATAGATTTTATACTAACAAAATTTTGCCCATTAAATGATATCAATATATATATTAAATGTTTATTATTCATAAGATGAATATTATTTATTGATGCATATGGTGATGTGTATGATAATAAATGGGATTGATTATGGACTATTGACCATATGATTGGATTTTATTTTAGTTGGATGCATGAATGTATGGGTTTTTATTAAATGGGGTGCTGCGTACCTCGTCTTCTCTAATTTTTCTTAATGTAAATTCTATCTCCCTCCTATGTACTTCCCCTTGACTGCTGATCAAGGTTTCTATTTATTTTAAATAGTTTTGTAATAGGAATAGTTAGAATTAATTTTGAAAAATTGGAGATCAAGGAGCAAGAAGCGTTTGAAGACCCGTTTGTAATGGAGCCCGGGTTTAAATGTAATAGTTATATTTCAATATTATTTCTTGCACCCCTAGGGTTTGACCTTTTGGTTCACTTGGTGGCTCTAGTGAACCAAACTAGAATAAAAGTCCATAAACAATTCGGGTAGAATATAGTATTCTATATGTGCATGCTTATACTATATATATTATATATTATGCAAATATGCTTCAGCATGTTAATTAATATGTGCGTATTTTATATATATATATGTAAATGCTGCTAAACAAGATGAGACAAATTAATAACAAACCCTCAAATTTTTTTATATTAAGTCCTAAGCGTTGAGATATTTGGAATAGAGAACGTTAAGCCTTCTAGTATGATAAAATTAATAGAGTATTAAATATTTAATATGAGTTTGTTGTGTCACCACAAGACAAGTATTAAGTATTTAAGATGTTAATTTATCACATTTGATGCTTATAAAGAAAATTGAACAATATTGTTTTGTTGTGTCACCACAAGAATGATATTTTTCTTTTTTGAATATATGGAGTGCTAGGTCGGACTTAACTTGGATAATTTTGATTCGGATGTGCCACCACTTGATCAAAATAATCTAAGAGACAAAAGAAAAGGAGTTGCATAGTTGATGTAATTGACAAAAGTTGTCTACCTATTTATTTATATATAGTTTGTTGTGTCACCACAAGGCTATATACATTTGAAATGGGATCCTTATTCTCACTAGCAAATCTTTAATT